>JAWQEG010002299.1:150000-157270 GCA_033782935.1 Petrolisthes cinctipes
CACACTGTATCCCCTACATACCTTCTCCAATACACATACACACACACACACACACTGCATCCCCTACATACCTCCACCACTACTCACACACACACACACACACACACACACACACACACTGCATCCCCTACATATTTCCACCACTACACACACACACACACACACACACACACACACACACACTGCATCCCCTACATACTTCTACCACTACACACACACACACACACACACACACACACACACACACACACACTGCAGCCCCTACATGCTTCCACCACTACACACACACACACACACACACTGTATCCTCTACATACTTTCACCACTACACACACACACACACACACACACACACTGTATCCCCTACATACTTCCACCAATACACACACACACACACACACACACACACACACTACATCCCCTACATACCTCCATCACTACACACACACACACACACACACACACACTGCATCCCCTACATACTTCCACCACTACACACACACACACACACACACTGCATCCCCTACATACTTCCACCACTACACACACACACACACACACTGCATCCCCTACATACTTCCACCACTACACACATACACACACACACACACATACACTGCAACCCCTACATACTTCCACCTCTACACACACACACACTGCATTCCCTACATACTTCCACCACTACACACACACACACACACACACTTTATCCCCTACATACTTCCACCACTACGCACACACACACACACACACACACACACACACATACACACTGCATCCCCTACATACTTCCACTACTACACACACACACACACACACACACACACACACACACACACACTGTATCCCCTACATACTTCCACCACTACACACACACACACACACACACACACACTGCATCCCCTACATACTTCCACCACTACACACACACACACACACACACACACACACAGTGTATCCCCTACATACTTCCACCACTACACACACGCACACAGACCCACAAACACTGTATCCCCTACATACTTCTACCACTACACACACACACACACACACACACACACACACACACACACACACACACACACACACACTGCATCCCTTACATACTTTCACCACTACACACACACACACACACACTGCATCCCATACATACTTTTACCACTACACACACACACACACAAACACACACACACACACACACAAACACACACACACACACACACTGCATCCCCTACATACTTCTACCACTACACACACACACACACACACACACACACACACTGCATCCCCTACATACTTCCACCACTACACACACAGACACACACACACTGCATCCCCTACATACTTCCACCACTACACACACACACACACACACACACACACACACACTGTATCCCCTACATACTTCTACCACTACACACACACACGCACACACACACACACACACACACTGCATCCCCTACATACTTCCACCACTACACACACAGACACACACACACTGCATCCCCTACATACTTCCACCACTACACACACACACACACACACACACACACACACACACACACACACACACTGCATCCCCTACATACTTCTACCAACACACACACACACACACACACACACACACACACACACACACTGCATCCCCTACATACTTCCACCACTACACACACACACACACACACACACACACACACACACACACACACTGCAGCCCCTACATACTTCCACCACTACACACACACACACACACACACACACACACACACTGTATCCCCTACATACTTCCACCACAACACACACACACACACACACACACACACACACTGTATCCCCTACATACTTCCACCAATACACACACACACACACACACACACTGCATCCCCTACATACCTCCACCACTACACACACACACACAAAAAAACACACACTGCATCCCCTACATACTTTTACCACTACACATACACACACACACACACACTGCATCCCCTACATACTTCCACCACTACACACACACACACACACACACTGCATCCCCTACATACTTCCACCACTACACACACACACACACACACACACACACACACACTGCTTCCCCTACATACTTCTATCACTACACACACACACACACACACACACACACACACACACACACACACACACACACACACACACACACACACACACACACACACACACACACTGCAGCCCCTACATACTTCCACCACTACACACACACACACACACACACACACACACTGTATCCCCTACATACTTTCATCACTACACACACACACACACACACACACACACACACACACACACACACACACACACACTGTATCCCCTACATACTTCCACCAATACACACACACACACACACACACACACACTGCATCCCCTACTTACCTCCACCACTACAAACACACACACACACACACACACACACACACACACACACACACACTGCATCCCCTACATACTGCCACCACTACACACACACACACACACACTGCATCCCCTACATACTTCCACCACTACACACACACACACACACTGCATCCCCTACATACTTCCACCACTACACACACACACACACACACACACACACACACACTGCAACCCCTACTTACTTCCACCTCTACACACACACACACACACACTGCATCCCCTAAATACTTCCACCAATACACACACACACACACACTGCATCCCCTACATACTTCCACCACTACACACACACACACACACACACACACACACTGTATCCCCTACATACTTCCACCACTACACACACACACACACACACACACACACACACACACACACACTGCATCCCCTACATACTTCCACCACTACACACACACACACACTGCATCCCCTACATACTTCCACTACTACTACACACACACACACACACACACACACACACACACTGTATCCCCTACATACTTCCACCACTACACACACACACACACACACACTGCATCCCCTACATACTTCCCCCACTACTCAAGCACACACACACACACACACACTGCATCCCCTACATACTTTCACCACTACACACACACACACACACACACTGCATCCCCTACATACTTTCACCACTACACACACACACACACACACACTGCATCCCCTACATACTTCTACCACTACACACACACACACACACACACACACACACACACACACACACACTGCATCCCCTACATACTTCTACCACTACACACACACACACACACACACACACACACACACACACTGCATCCCCTACATACTTTCACCACTACACACACACACACACACACACTGCATCCCCTACATACTTTCACCACTACACACACACACACACACACTGCATCCCCTACATACTTCTACCACTACACACACACACACACACAAACACACACACACACACAAACACACACACACACACACAAACACACACACTCACACTGCATCCCCTACATACTTCCACCACTACACACACACACACACACACACACACTGTATCCCCTACATACTTTCACCACTACACAGACACACACACACACACACACTGTATCCCCTACATACTTCCACCACTACACACACACACACACACACACACACACACACACACTGCATCCCCTACATACTTCCACCACTACACACACACACACACATACACACTGTATCCCCTACATTCTTCCACCACTACACACACACACACACACACAGACACAAACACACACTGTAACCCCTACATACTTCCACCACTACACACACACACACACACACACACTGCATCCCCTACACACACACACACTGTATCCCCTACATACTTTTACCACTACACACACATACACACACACACACTGTATCCCCTACATATTTCCACCAATACACACACACACACACACACACACACTGCATCCCCTACATACTTCCACCACTACACACACACACACACACACATCCACCATCCACCACGCTCCCCCACCGGCCCACTACTCATTGACCACATCATCACCACTGCTGACACTCTCAAAATCAGATTACCCTCCAGCAAATTGATCGTCTGTGGGGATTTCAATGAACTGGATGTGGGAGATATACTCGACCATCTCAGCTTACGTCAAGTAGTGGATTTCCCCACTCACGGCCAAAACACCCTGGACTTGATATTGACTGATATGGCCGACCTGTACCTTCCACCACAGCCACTCCCTCCCATGGGACGCAGCCCACACACATCTGTACTGTCTCTCTCCTCTCTCTCTCTCCCCTCTCACTCACTCTCACTCTCTCCCCTCTCTCTCTCTCCCCTCTCACTCACTCTCTCTCCCCTCTCACTCTCTCTCCCCTCTCACTCACTCTCACTCTCTCTCCCCTCTCACTCACTCACTCTCTCTCCCGTCTCACTCACTCACTCTCTCCCCTATCACTCACACTCACTCTCTCTCCCCTCTCACTCACTCTCTCTCTCTCTCCCCTCTCACTCACTTTCTCTCTCTCTCACTCACTCTCTCTCTCCCCTCTCACTCACTCTCCCCTCTCACTCACTCACACTTTCTCCCCTCTCACTCACTCACTCTCTCCCCTCTCACTCACACTCACTCTCTCTCCCTTCTCACTCACTCTCTCTCTCTCTCCCCTCTCACTCACTTTCTCTCTCTCTCACTCACTCTCTCTCTCCCCTCTCACTCACTCTCCCCTCTCACTCACTCACACTTTCTCCCCTCTCACTCACTCACTCACTCTCCCCTCTCACTCACTCACTCACTCTCCCCTCTCACTCACTCTCTCTCTCACCTCTCACTCACTCTCACTCTCTCTCCCCTCTCACTCACTCACTCTCTCTCACTCACTCTCTCTCTCTCCCCTCTCTCTCTCTCCCCACTCACTCTCTCTCTCTCCCCTCTCACTCACTCTCACTCTCTCCCCTCTCTCTCTCTCCCCTCCCACTCACTCTCTCTCCCCTCTCACTCTCTCTCTCTCTCTCCCATCTCACTCACTCACTCACTCTCTCTCTCATTCACTCTCACTCTCTCTCTCCTTTCACTCACTCACTCTCTCTCACCCACACTCTCTTCCACCTCTCACTCACTCTCTCTCTCTCCCCTCTCACTCACTCAGTGGATTTACCCAAAATATCTTACCAAACGTGCCAAAATTATTGTACAAGGCTTTAACAGAACAATAGTATGGATTCTGCCTATAAAAGGTATTACAAAGACTAATTATGAAGAATACATACAGTACAGAATTATATAAAAGAGAATACTGTACACTTACCAAATAACTCCTCATCCCGGCCTTCATTGAAGAACACCTCTACATCTTGTAATATTGGGTTTCAAACTTTTAATCCTTTTTATCTCGATCGAAACTCACTCGGTAAGCGACGGACACTGCTGGATATGTAATGTATGTACTAACACACACATAAGTAAACAGAGCAGCCAGAGGTAGAGCGCACCAGTTTCATTCACGTTCGATTCAGGAGAGAGACAGAGCATTGTTGAGGGAGGGAGGGGGGGGTCAGGCACAGGTGATAGTAGGGACTTATTAAATTTAGTAATTATCCATTGGTGAGAGAGAGAACATTTTTATTATATATTTAACAATTTCCTAAACAGCTTTCAAATTATTGTACAAATTCATTGGATTACTGTACAAAATGTTAAAATATCACATTACTGTATACAACTGGCAACACTGTAAATTGGTGAAGTTGATACAGACAGACAGAAGAAAGAGTGGCATGAAGAGAGATTAAACACACACACACACACACACACACACACACACACACACAGGCTATATATATTCCTCGTGTTTTTTAAATAAGGGGAAAAACGCATTTAAATTGTTTCCTAAATATGTATAGATCTCGTCATAAATATGTATAGATCTCGTCATAAATATGTATAGATCTCGTCATAAATAAAATGGTAGAATTGATACTGAAATATATATATATCCTCTCTTTCTTTGATGACTGAGTGAGGAGAGAGAAGGGTTTGTTTATTGCATATCGGCATACATATTTGGTGTTAACTGGCATCTCAGCTCGACTCTAGTTTGTACCACGAGCTTTCATTGGCTGAGAGACCTGAGGCTGGCCCAGCAAGTGTTCTGATTGGCTGAGAGGACCCATATGACACCTACATAGTTGGATTTGGTTAATTTGCTACCGGGACCTTACCTGGGCAAACTACCGGGAAATAACTGTGGTAAAGTACAGGAAATGACCGGGGCAAAATACTGGGACCTGGTCGGATCTGGCAACACTGCTACAAAACGGTAATTCTTTCAATAAATACCGATCCAAGCAAGCCTGTACACAGACTACCGGGACCTAACCTGGGCAAACTACCGGGAAATAACCGTGGTAAAGTACAGGAAATGACCGGGGCAAAATACTGGGACCTAGACGGAACTGGCCTCACTGCTACAAAACGGTAATTCTTTCAATAAATACCGGTAAACCCTCCATTCCTAAATCGGTATTGGTTTTACTGCTGGCTTCCCAACCTCATGTACAGTTGGGGAACAAAGTATCTGAACACCGTTGGCGACTTCTGGTAACAATGCCAGGGATAAAAACGATAACAATAGACAAAATTTATCCATTACTACTTAACGATAACTGATATTGGGAGACTTTGACCAACCACAGACAGTGAAATAAAAGTTATCATTTAATTCATAAATACTTTCTCTCATTGAGGTGTTTACTTATGGGGCTGTTGACAGAAGCTACCAACAGTGTTCAGATACATTATTCCCCAACTGTACAAGGTGCCATAATAATCCCATCACCACCAACACAACAACCACAGACACTCCTTTACCATTTCAATCCCTCATAATACACAGTTTTTCTTATTTTTCTCTATTACCCTGCTTCTGTTATCACTCACTCTTTTCCTTATGGGTTATTCTTCCTTCCTCTATATAGTTCTTTCTTCCTTCGTCCTTCTATCCACCGTAATTATCAATTATTTCCTTCTATTTTCTTTCGCTGGGCCACTCCCCTAGGCAGCCATTTTTAATTCATTAAACCACACATACGTTTTCCTTGAGGATTAATTAATATATATTTTCTTTGTAACTCCAATGCCACTTAATTAGTTATTAACCACTAGTTCAATTTCCATCACAAAATTTCCTTATAACATATTTAAGGGGATACAATGGCATTCAGATAAGAATAATGGTCATAATATTTCTACCTGGGATTTCTGGCATGTTTAAGTAGCTTTTTTTCTCGTTTTCA
>JAWQEG010002300.1:0-14840 GCA_033782935.1 Petrolisthes cinctipes
GTAGGGGTTGGGGTGGGGGGCAGGTGAAGGAAGGAGGGGGACGGGGGACAGGGGAAGGAGGGAGGGGGGAAGGGGAAGGAAGGAGGGGGGAAGGGGAAGGAGGGGTTGGCGAATGGGGAAAGATGGAGGGGGGCAGGGAAAGAAAGGAGGAGGGGGTAGTGAGGGGAAGGGGAAGGAGGGAGGGGGGTAGTGAGGGGAAGGAGGGGTTGGCGAATGGGGGGGAAGATGGAGGGGGGAAGGAAAGGAGGGAGGGGGGGAAGGGAAGGAGGGGTTGGCGAATGGGGGAGGGGAAGGAGGGGTTGGCGAATGGGGGGAAGATGGAGGGGGGGTAGGGAAAGGAGGGAGGGGGGGTAGTGGGGGAAGGAGGGGTGGTAGTGGGGGGAGAAGGGGGTGACGAGTTGACAGAAGAGAGCGGGAGGCCAGAATGTAGGTCACAGTTAGGTCAAAGGTCAATTAGATTCGGGTGTAATAAAAAAAAAAAAGAAGTCTATATACTGGTTGGTTTATTTTCATCTTAAAAATACTTTCATCTCGGGTAGGTTCTACTCTATATCAACTTATAAGTGTGAATGTTTACCTGTGAGTGTGTGTGTGTTTACCTCTGTGTGTGTGTGGTTTTTTACGTCAATGTGTGTGTTTACGTCTGTGGGTGGGTAAGTGTGTGTGTGTGTGTGTTTTACGTCTATGTGTAAGTAAGTGAGTGTGTGTGTGTGTGTGTGTGTGTGTGTTTACCTGTGTGTGTGTGTGTGTTTACCTCTGTGTGTGTGTGTGTTTACCCTCTTTGTATGTGTGTGTGTTTTTTTTTTACCTGTGTGAGTGTGTTTACGTCTGTGTGTGTGAGTGTGTGTTTACGTCTGTGTGTGTGTGTGTTTACGTCTCTGTGTGTGTGTTTACGTCTGTGTGTGTGTGTGTGTGTTTACGTCTGTGTGTGTGTGTGTGTGTGTGTTTACGTCTGTGTGTGAGTGTGTGTGTGTGTTTTACGTCTGGTGTGTGTGTGTGTGTGTGTGTGTGTTTACGTCTGTGTGTGTGTGTGTGTTTACGTCTGTGTGTGTCTGTGTGTGTGTGTGTGTCTGTGTGTGTCTGTGTGTGTGTGTGTCTGTGTGTGTGTGTGGTGGAGCTGTGTGCCTGCCTGAATGTATGGCTGGGAGGTCAGGAATGTGGTCAAGAATGTGGTTCGTGTGTGTGTGTGTGTGTGTGTGTGTAAGTTCGTGTGTGTGTGTAAGTTCTGAGGTTGGGTGGAAGGAAAAGATTAAAGGAATGGGAAGGAAAAGAGGAAAGGAATGGGAAGGAAAAGAGGAAAGGAATGGGAAGGAAAAGAGGAAAGGAATGGGAAGGAAAAAAGGAAAGGAATGGAAGGAAAAGAGGAAAAAAGGAAAGGAATGGGAAGGAAAAGAGGAAAGGAATGGAAGGAAAAGAGGAAAGGATTAGGAAGGAAAATAGGAAAGGATTATGAAGGAAAAGAGGAATGGAATGGGAAGGAAAAGAGGAATGGAATGGGAAGGAAAAGAGGAAAGGAATGGGAAGGAAAAGAGGAAAGGATTAGGAAGGAAAATAGGAAAGGATTATGAAGGAAAAGAGGAATGGAATGGAAGGAAAAGAGGAATGGAATGGGAAGGAAAAGAGGAAAGGAATGGGAAGGAAAAGAGGAAAGGAATGGGAAGGAAAAGAGGAAAGGAATGGGAAGTAAAAGAGTCAAGGAATGGGAAGGAAAAGAGGAAAGGATTAGGAAGTAAAAGAGGAAAATGACTAGGAGGAATGAAAGAAGAAAAATTGGGGATGGAAGGAAGAAGTATAAGAGAAAGAAGAACTAGGAAAAATTATGAGACATACAATAGAAACTATAATAGATGAATAAAAAAGAGAGAAAAGGAGAGATAAAAAAGAGAGAAAAGGAGAGATAAAAAAGAGAGAAAAGGAGAGAGATAAAAAAAAAAAAAGCTAGTGTTTGGAGGATTAACTGATTCCTCCAAACTATATCCCAAGAAACAAAAAATATTCACTTCAATGTCACTTCTGGGTTGGAGGAGGATTCTGTATCTGTCTGTCTGTCTGTCTAAATTTATCTGTCTGTCTGTCTGTCTAAATTTATCTGTCTGTCTGTCTGTCTATCTAAATTTATCTGTCTGTCTGTCTGTCTATCTAAATTTATCTGTCTGTCTGTCTGTCTAAATTTATCTATCTGTCTGTCTGTCTGTCTAAATTTATCTGTCTGTCTGTCTGTCTATCTAAATTTATCTGTCTGTCTGTCTGTCTAAATTTATCTGTCTGTTTGTCTGTCTAAATTTATCTGTCTGTCTGTCTGTCTAAATTTATCTGTCTGTCTAAATTTATCTGTCTGTCTGTCTGTCTAAATTTATCTGTCTGTCTGTCTGTCTAAATTTATCTGTCTGTCTGTCTGTCTAAATTTATCTATCTGTCTGTCTGTCTGTCTGTCTGTCTGTCTAAATTTATCTGTCTGTCTGTCTGTCTGTCTGTCTAAATTTATCTGTCTGTCTGTCTGTCTAAATTTATCTGTCTGTCTGTCTGTCTAAATTTATCTATCTGTCTGTCTGTCTGTCTGTCTGTCTAAATTTATCTATCTGTCTGTCTGTCTGTCTAAATTTATCTGTCTGTCTGTCTGTCTAAATTTATCTGTCTGTCTGTCTGTCTAAATTTATCTGTCTGTCTGTCTGTCTAAATTTATCTATCTGTCTGTCTGTCTGTCTGTCTGTCTGTCTAAATTTATCTGTCTGTCTGTCTGTCTGTCTGTCTAAATTTATCTGTCTGTCTGTCTGTCTAAATTTATCTGTCTGTCTGTCTGTCTAAATTTATCTATCTGTCTGTCTGTCTGTCTGTCTGTCTAAATTTATCTATCTGTCTGTCTGTCTGTCTAAATTTATCTGTCTGTCTGTCTGTCTAAATTTATCTGTCTGTCTGTCTGTCTAAATTTATCTGTCTGTCTGTCTGTCTAAATTTATCTGTCTGTCTGTCTGTCTAAATTTATCTATCTGTCTGTCTGTCTGTCTGTCTGTCTAAATTTATCTATCTGTCTGTCTGTCTGTCTAAATTTATCTGTCTGTCTGTCTGTCTAAATTTATCTGTCTGTCTGTCTGTCTAAATTTATCTGTCTGTCTGTCTGTCTAAATTTATCTGTCTGTCTGTCTGTCTGTCTAAATTTATCTATCTGTCTGTCTGTCTAAATTTATCTGTCTGTCTGTCTGTCTAAATTTATCTGTCTGTCTGTCTGTCTGTCTAAATTTATCTATCTGTCTGTCTAAATTTATCTGTCTGTCTGTCTGTCTAAATTTATCTGTCTGTCTGTCTGTCTAAATTTATCTGTCACTCTTTGAAAAGTTTTATCAATGTTTTATCATTTATTATTTATATTGTTGACTGTTCAAATTTTTTCTGTTTGCTTGCTTCGTGTCTGTCTGTCTATCTGTCGCAATACTTTAATCTCTCTCTCTCTCTCTCTCTCTCTCTCGTTTTTCACTAATATACCTGCACTTTCTTCATCTCTCTCTCTCTCTCTCTCTCTCTCTCTCTCGATTTTCACTAATTTACCTGCACTTTCTTCATCTCTCTCTCTCTCTCTCTCTCGTTTTTCACTAATTTTCCTGCACTTTCTTCATCTTTTAATCTTCCCCTCTCTCTCTCTCTAACTCTAATTCTCTCTCTCTCTCTCTCTCTCTCTCTCTCTCTTTTCACTAATTTACCTGCACTTTCTTCATCTTTTAATCTTCCCCTCTCTCTCTCTCTCCCTCTCTCTCTCTCTCTCTCTCTCTCTCTCTCTCTCTCTCTCACACACACACACACGTCATTTATATTCCTGGCTCGCACGTCACTGAATGCTAAATTAAGTGAAGGAGAAACTGGTTTGATTATTTCCACTTCCTCGTATTAAGGGGGTGCGGAGTAGGGGACAGGCTTGGGGGGGAGGGGGGACTGGGGGGGTGCGGGAATAGGGGGACAGGCTTGGGGGGGGGACTGGGGGGTTGCGGAAATAGGGGGACAGGCTTGGGGGTGGGGTGGGGGGGGTAGAAAGCCTGTCCTCTATTCCCGCACCCCCCAAGCCTGTCCCCTACTCCCGCACCCCCCTAAACCCCCCCAGCCTGTCCCCCTATTCCCAAACCCTCCCCCCCAAGCCTGTCCCCCTATTACCGCACCCCCTTAAGAGGAGATTATCTTGTTAAATTGGAAGGCTACTGATTCCTCCTAACTATACCAGAAAACAGAAGGCCCCCTCAATGGTACTAAGAGGGGATGTGTTTGTTGTTTCGTGGCATAGTTTGGAGGAATCACAGACCTTCCAATACACCAACAAAAAAAGAGTTTATTGTCCCCTTAACACCTCTCTCTATCTCTCTCTCTCTCTGTTTGTTGTTTCGTGGCATGGTTTGGAGGAATCAGAGAAACCTTCCAATACACCAACAAAAAAAGAGTTTATTGTCCCCTTAACACCTCTCTCTCTCTCTCTCTCTCTTTCTCTCTCTCTCTCTTTCTCTCTCTCTCTCTTTCTCTCTCTCTCTCTCTCTCTCTCACACACACACCACCACCAGGACACACTATATATTGCCTTGAGGGTCAATTGGTGTGCTACTGATTCCTCCAAAGTAATGCCAGGAAACATATCCCTCTGAGTGACGTCATATCTGGGAGATCTTCACTTCTCACTTCCGGTCTTAACGAGGATGCTTGAGGAAAAGGGGGGGGGGAGAGGGGGAGGAGGGGGGGGGCAAGATGAGGGAAGGGGGGACAAGAGGGGTTGAGGGGAGTGGGGACAAGTGAGGAGGGAAGGGGGGACAAGAAGGCGTAGGGGGACAAGAGGGGGGAGGGGACTATAGGTGGGGGAAGGGTTGAGGGGGGGGAGGCACTTAACCCTTATATGAGGAAGCGATGACTAAGGAATACCGGACAGTTGGAGAGAGAGAGAGAGAGAGAGAGAGAGAGAGAGAGAGAGAGAGAGAGAGAGAGAGAGAGAGAGAGAGAGAGAGAGAGAGAGAGGAGTTGGAGAGAGAGAGAGAGAGGAGTTGGAGAGAGAGAGAGAGAGGAGGAGAGAGTTGGAGGGAGGGAGAGAGAGAGAGAGATAGGGAAAGGAGGGAAAAAGGGGGGCAGGGGTGTAATATGAGAGAGAGAGAGAGAGAGAGAGAGAGAGAGAGAGAGAGAGAGAGTTGGGGAAGAAATTAAGGGAGGGAAAGGAGGGAAAAAGGGGGGCAGGGTGTAAGAGAGAGAGAGAGAGAGAGAGAGAGAGAGTTGACTTCTCCTCCTCCTTGATTCACTATACACCTTATCATAATAATGTATACTATTTAAATTGCAGAGTTTAGCACGCCTCGTATACCCAGGGAGAGGGAGGGAGTGGTGAGGGGGGAGGGGGGGGAGAGGTGGGGGGGGGAGGGGGGAAGATGAGGGAGAGGGGGTGTGGTGGAAGATGAGGGAGGGGGGGAGAGGGAAGATGAGGGAGAGGGAGATGGGGGAGATGAGGGAGAGGGGGGGAGATGAGGGAGAGAGAAGGTTGTGGAAGATGAGGGAGAGGGGGGAGGTTAGATGAGGGAGAGGGGGGGGGGAGATGAGGGAGAGAGGGTGTGGTGGAAGGAGGGAGATATAGGGAGAAGGGAGAGAGAGAGAGAGAGTGTGTGGGATGAGGGAGAGATAGAGGGTGTGGAAGGAGTAAGGGAGGGAGAGGGGAGGGGGGGAGGGCAGGAGGTACTCAGTATAAATGGTGTATATCATTGACAAAGACGTGAGATGTAATATAAAATTTTCCTCCTGTGTGTGTGTGTGTGTGTGTGAGTTGTAGGTGTGTGTGTGTGTGTGTGTGTGTGTGTTTGGTGTAGGTGTGTGTGTGTTTGTTTGGTGTAGGTGTGTGTGTGTGTGTGTTTGGTGTAGGTGTGTGTGTGTGTGTTTGGTGTAGGTGTGTGTGTGTTTGGTGTAGGTGTGTGTGTGTGTGTGTATGTGTGTGTGTGTGGTGTAGGTATGTGTGTGTGTGTTTGGTATAGGTGTGTGTGGTGTAGGTATGTGTGTGAGTGTGACCGTATGTAGCTGTGTGTGTTTTTTTATGGATGTGACTGTGTGTTTTTATGTGTGTGTTTGTTTATGTCTGTATGTGTGTGTGTGTATGTAGTGCATACAGTATGTATGTATGTATGTATGTGTGTGTGTCATTACATTATAGGAAACGTGGGGGTGAGAGTATTATTTTTTTGTATCCCCCCAGTCCAGCCCAGCCCAGTCCAGCCCAGTCCAGCCTCCAGCCCAGTCCAGTCCAGTCCAGTCCAGCCCAGTCCAGTCCAGCCCAGCCCAGTCCAGTCCAGCCCAGCCCAGCCCAGCCCAGTCCAGTCCAGTCCAGCCCAGCCTCCAGTCCAGTCCAGCCTATCCTCTGTAACCTGAACCTTTTTTAACTGGTCGTAGAATAAGTGGGCAGAGTGCTGGCATCTTTCTATCTCTTCTTTTCCTTCTCTTCCTCTCTCTTCTGTCTTCTTTTCCTTCTCTTTCCTCGATTATTTTCCTTCTTTTCCTCTCTCTTTTGTTTTCTCTTCCTTCTCTTCCTCTCTCTTCTTTTCCTTCTCTTCCTCTCTCTTCTGTCTTCTTTTCCTTCTCTTCCCTCGTTTATTTTCCTTCTTTTCCTCTCTCTTTTGTTTTCTCTTCCTTCTCTTTCTTCGTTAACTTCCCTCCCTTCCCTCGTTTATTTTCCTTCTCTTCCCTGTCTCCTTTTTCGTTTCTTCCTCTCCTTTCTTTCTCTCTCTTCTCTCCCTTCTCTTCCCTGTTTTATTTTCCCTATATTTCCTTCTCTTCCCTCTCTTAATTTCCTTCTCATCTCTCCCCATTTTTTCCATCTCCTCACTCCCCCCTTCTTTCCCTTCTCGTAAGATAAGATTAGTCCTCCAAAGAATGCCAGGAAACAAACACGACCACATTAACCCAAACAAATAACAGTGGCCTGAGGTTGTAGTAGTTGCTGTTGTTGTTGTTGTTGTAGTTTAGAATAGATTTGTTGTGGGAATCAGTTGCTCAAGATATTCCACCAACACTGTAATACAACCCCCCACCCCCCCCACCCCCACCATCCCCACCACCACTCCCCCAATGACCTGTGTTAATATAAATGTTCACTCAACCCTAAACAGCCCCCTAAGTGTTGCCCAGAGCACAGATGATTTCATTACCACAAGTTACCTGAATGCCAAAAATAATGAGATATGCAGTATTGGCCTGAGGGGGCTTTTAACCCTCTCATCTCAGCAGTGGTGAAGGCAGGTAGGCATGTGTAAGGGACTATTATTACACTTTTGGGTACATTGGAGCGTCTTGATTCCTCCAAAGTACGCCAGGAAACAGACCAGGTAGGTATCTTTAAGGGACTAATATTACACTTTTTGGTATATTGGAGCGTCTTGAGTCCTCCAAAGTATGCCACGAAACAGACCAGGTAGGCATCTGTAAGGGCCTAATATTACACTTTTTGGTATATTGGAGCCTCTTGATTCCTCCAAAGCATATGCCAGGAAACAGACCAGGTAGGCATGTGTAAGTAAGGGACTATCATTACACGTTTTGGTACATTGGAGTGTCTTTAGTCCTCCAAAGTATGTGCCAGGAAACAGACCAGGTAGGCATATGTAAGTAAGGGCCTAATATTACACGTTTTGGTACATTGGAGCATCTTGATTCCTCCAAAGTATATGCCAGGAAACAGGACCACATTTGCAAAAGTTAATGGTGGCCTGTCTGTTGTTGCTTGGAATAGTTTGCAGGGAATCAGTTGTTGCTCCTGATTTACCAACACTGTACTATCCTCCCCCCCTTCCTGATTTACCAACACTGTACTACCCTCCCCCCCCCCACCCCCCTCCCCTATAGTCGGTGGTGGTATAGTGTTTGGTGGTAAAACTGGAACAACTGATTCATGCAAACTATTCCAAGCAACAACAACAACAACAACACGCCACCATTATTTCTGTTAGTGTGGTCCTGTTGTTTCCTGCATGGCATACTTTGGAGGAATCAAGGCACTCCAGTCTACCAAAAAGTGTAATAGCCCCTTATAGATGCCTACCTGTGGTCCTGTTGTTTCCTGGCATACTTTGGAGGAATCAAGGCACTCTAGTGTACCAAAAGTGTAATGCCCCCTCACCCAAGCATGCAGGTATGTAGTTTGTTTGTTATGAAGGCAAGAAAGCACTCGTCAAATCACCAGGTAGATAGATAGGCAGGTAAGTGGGTTGGAAGACAGGCCAGAAACCTTGTATCCTAAAGCAGACAAGCAGGCAGACAAGAGAGCAGGTGAGCAGGCAGACAGATAGTTTAGCTATTTTTAGAAAGGGGCAGGTTAAAAGGTAAGCAGAAAGGAAGGGATGTTAGAAAATAGTAGACAGGCAAGCAGGCAGGAAAGAGAGCAGGTAAATAGACAGACAGACGACTTAGCTATCTTCAGAAAGGCAGGTAGAGAGGTAAGCAGGAAAAAGCAGGGAGAAGCAGGCAGACACGTAGGTAGATGAACACGGAGCTTGGATGGTAAGCAGGCAAGCAGGCATGTCGGGAAGCAGGTAGGCAGAGAGGTAGTCAGTCAACCATGGTGCCAGGTAAGCAGTGAGGTAGGCAGGTAAGTAGGAAAAAAGGTAGGTAGGTAGGGAGGAAAGCAGTGAGAAAGGAAGGAATGTAGGTAGGTAGGTAAGCAGGAAGGTAAGTAAGTAGGTAGACAAGTAAGTAGAAAGGTAAGTAGAAAAAAAGGTAGGTAGGTAGGGAAGCAGTGAGAAAGGAAGGCATGTAGGTAGGTAGGTAAGCAGGAAGGTATGTAAGTAGGTAGACAAGTAAGTAGAAAGGTAAGTAGAAAGGTAAGTAAAAAAAATGGTAGGTAGGTAGGTAGGTAGGGAAGCAGTGAGAAAGGAAGGAATGTAGGTAGGTAGGTAGGTAGGTAGGTAGGCAGGAAGGTATGTAAGTAGAGGGACAAGTAAGTAGGAAGGTAAGTAGGAAAGTAGATAAGGTAGGGAAGCAGTGAGAAAGAAAGGCATGTAGGTAGGTAAGTAGGTAGGTAGACAGGTAAGTAGGTAGGTAGACAGGTAAGTAGATAGGTAGACAGGTACGTAGAAAGGTAAGTAGGAAAGTAGATAAGGTAGGGAAGCAGTGAGAAAGAAAGGAATGTAGGTAAGTAGGTAGGTAAGCATGAAGGTAAGTAGGTAGGTAGACAGGTAAGTAGGTAGGTAGACAGGTAAGTAGAAAGGTAAGTAGATAGGTAGACAGGTAAGTAGATAGGTAGACAGGTAAGTAGGTAGGTAGACAGGTAAGTAGGTAGGAGACAGGTAAGTAGATGGACAGGTAGGTAGGTAGGCAGGAAGGAAGGTAAGTAGGTAGGTAGACAGGTAAGTAGGTAGACAGGTAGGTAGGAAGGTAAGTAGTTAAAAAGTAGGTAGACACTAGAATCTTGCAGTAACTTTCCAAGGGGTGAGTGAACCAAAGCCAAATATATCTCTCGTTGAGAATCCTGGTAATGTGACTCCTTCAACCCTCTTACTTACTTAACCCTTACTCCTTCTTATCTCTCTAACTTAGACCTTACTCTTCTCTCCTCTAACTTGGCTTCTTGTTACTCTCTCTCTCTCTCTCTCTCTCTCTCTCACCCTTACTCTTTTCTCTCTAACTTAGCCCTTACTCATATCTCTTTAACTTGGCTTCTTGTTACTCTCTCTCTCTCTCTCCCTCCCTTACTCTTTTCTCTCTAACTTTTCTTCTTGTTACTCTTCTCTCTAACTTAACCCTTACTCTTCTCTCCTCTAACTTGGCTTCTTGTTACTCTTCTCTCTCTAACTTAACCATTACTCTTTTCTCTCTAATTTAACCATTACTCTTTTCTCTCTAATTTAACCCTTACTCTTTTCTCTCTAACTTAACCCTTACTCTTCTCTCTCTAACTTGGCTTCTTGTTACTCTTCCCTCTCTAATTTAACCATTACTTTTTTCTCTCTAATTTAACCCTTACTCTTTTCTCTCTAACTTGACTTCTTGTTACTCTTCTCTCCTCTAACTTGGCTTCTTGTTACTCTTCTCTCTCTAACTTAACCCTTACTCTTCTCTCTCTCTAACTTGGCTCCTGTTAATAAGACTCTCTCTCTCTCTCTCTAACTTCACTCCAGAAAATGTGACACTTCTCTCCTCTAACATTATTTATTTCTTATTTACTCTTCATTACAGTTATTCTCTAGTTATTCCTTATCTATTTTGCACTATAGTTATTCTCCACTTTACTTATTCCTTACCTACTTTGAAGGGGGAAGTTTTGTGTAGGTAAATCTGGAGCAACTGAATCCTCCAAACTATTCCAAGCAACAGAACACCATTATTTTTGTTCTTCTGGTCCTGTTTCCTGACATACTTTGGAAGAATCAAGGCACTCCAATGTACCAAAAAAGAATTACCACCTTAAGGGGACAAAAAAGGATGTGAAAATGAGAATAGAAGAGGTGGAGGAGAAGGACACGAGAGAAAGAAGAATAAATGTGGGAAGAAGGGGGAGACGGAGGAAAGGGATAATAAGAATGTAAACAATAAATAAAACAACGCCACGAAAACATGGATGGATAAATGGAGGAGGTAATAATGACTAACTAAAAAAAAAAAAAAAAAAAAAAAAAAAAAAAAAAAAATGAAGAAGGAAGAAGGGGAGGGGAGAAGATAAGGAAGGAATAAAGAAAGCAGTTACAACAAGGAAGACATGGGCAAGAGAAAGAGACACGATAATAAAAGGAAGAAGAGGAGAAGGGAGGAGAGGAGAAGGGAGGAGAGGAGAGGAGAGGAGGCGGGTTGAGAAGATAAAAGAGAGACAGGACAGGGCAAGTGGATGTGAGGAGAGGAGAGGGGAGAGGAAGGGAGTAGGAGAGGAGAGGGGAGAGGAAGAGAGGAGGAGAGGAGAGGGGAAGGGGATGATGTGAGAAGATGGGAGGGGAAGGGATGGGTGGGAAGAGGGGATGGGAAGGGATGGGTGGGAAGAGGGGATTGGATGGGTGGGAGGAGGGGTAGGTGATTAAGTGAGAGGATGGGATGGGTGGGACGGAGCGAGAGATAGAGAGGGGGGGGAGGGTAGGGGATAGAGTGAGAGGATGGGAGGGAGAGAGAGAGGGGGGGAGAGAGGGAGGTGATAGCTGGCAGGGGGTCTCTCTGTGCTACAAACAATAACTATGCCGGGGTAACACAACACGAACACACATTATTTTTTCTTCCTTGCTACCTTCCTTCCTTCCTTCTCTGTTCTTCATCCCTCGTTTTCGTTTCAGTGTTGCTTCGGCTATACACACATACACACACACACACATAAACACAAACATACATACAAAGACCTACACACATAAACACACAAACACACACATACAAACACACACACACAAACACACACATACAAAGACCTACACACATACACACAAAAACACACAAACACACACACATACAAACACAAACATACAAAGACCTACACACATACACACACAAACACACACACACATAAACACACACATACAAACACAAACATACAAAGACCTACACACATAAACACACACACACATAAACACACACATACAAACACACACAAACACACACACACACAAACACACACACTCGATATATAAACCAGTCGAGGTGGCATCAGATACGGAACTCAACACCAAAACACATTTACAGCTACACATGCACCAACAACAACAACAACAACAACAACAACATTACCCACCACCATCATATTAGGTGCCAAGGAGATTTGCATAATAGATTTGACTTTAATTTCTCTCTATTAAATATATATATGCAATTTCTACAGGCTCAAACTAATGGGTAGATTTTCTTGTGGGCAAATTGGAAATATTAGACTTTGCTATTATGTATGTATGTATGTATGTAGGTACAGTCGCGGTCAAATATAATCATCCATATAGAGGTAACTCACGTAAGAATTTGACAGCTTTCCTCTGTTCTTTAGCTGATAAACTTTCCAATAAATAGGTTAACTATCATCTTTTAATTTACTACAAGCAGCTACGCACTACTTAAAACAATAACATCATATGTGAACGTGAAAACATTAGATAGCAAATTGTTTGAGATACCCATATGTAGATGATTATTATTGACTGCGACTGTATGTATGTATGTACAGTCAAAGATATATATATATACATATCTTTATCTATAATCTCCTCTTTCTCTTTAACTGGAGAGGAAACCATGGGAGATAGAGAGGAAAACAGGGAAGAGAGGAAAACAGGGAAGAGAGGAAAACAGGGAAAAGAGGGAAACAGGGTAGAAGGAAACCAGGGGAGAGGGAAACAGGTTAGAAGGAAAACAGGGAAGAGAGGAAAACATGGAAGAGGGAAAACAGGGAAGAGGGAAAACAGGGTAGAGAGGAAAACAGGGAAGAGGAAAACAGGGAAGAGGGAAAGCAGGGAAGCGAGAGAAACAGGGTAGAAGGAAACCAGGGTAGAAGGAAACCAGGGTAGAAGGAAACCAGGGTAGAGAGGAAAACAAGAAAGAAAGGAAAACAAGAAAGAAAGGAAAACAAGAAAGAAAGGAAAGTAGTGTATTTTTATTATTATTATTAAAAAAGACCAGGGACACAAAGCTGGGAGAAAACACAAGCATTCTATCAATCCGAGGACCCCCCCAGCCCCATGAATCCAACCTAAAGAAAAGAAGACAGTTTAGAGAAAGAAAGATGAGTATTGAAGGGACGAAAGTAGGGAGAGAGGAAAACAGGGAAGAAGGGAAACAGGGTAGAGGGAAACCAGGGAAGAGAGGAAAACAGGGAAGGGAGGAAAACAGGGGAGAGAGGGAAACAGGGAAGAGGAAACCAGGGAAGAGAGGAAAACAGGGTAGAGGGAAACAGGGTAGAAGGAAAACAGGGAAGAGGGAAAGCAGGGAAGAGAGGAAAACAGGGTAGAAGGAAACCAGGGAAGAGGGAAAGAAAGCCTATTTTTTTTTACGTAAGCCGAGATGAAAGAATATAAGTGTATTATTATTATTATATTTTTTTAAAGATTATTTCCATGGGATTAGTTAATATTAATTTTTTTTTTTTCATCAAACTGCCTTCAAAATCCCTCAAGGTAAATCCGGCTCAGCTCTTCAAAAAATCTACCTAATACCGGATTACAGTGACGTGTGTGTGTGTGTGTGTGTGTGTGTGTGTGTGTGTGTGTGTGTGTGTGTGTGTGTGTGTGTTGTTGGTTGATGTGTGTGTGTGTGTGTGTTGTTGGTTGATGTGTGTGTGTGTGTGTGTGTTGTTGGTTGATGTGTGTGTGTGTGTGTGTGTGTGTTGTTGGTTGATGTGTGTGTGTGTGTGTGTGTGTGTGTGTGTTGTTGGTTGATGTGTGTGTGTGTGTGTGTGTGTGTCCCTATAAGATCTCTCAACCCCCCACCCTACCCACTCCTTTATCTCCAGTTTTCTCTCCATCTCTCCCCCCCCCTCCCATTTTCTCTCCATCTTCTCTCCTGTTTTCTCTCCATCTTCTCTCCTTCCTTCCTGTTTTCTCTCCATCTCCCCCCCCCCCGTTTTCTCTCCATCTTCTCTCCTTCCCTCCTGTTCTCCCTCCATCTTCTCTCCTTCCCTCCTGTTTTCTCTCCTTCCCCCTTTATCACTCCCTCCTTCGTCACTCCCCTTCCATCCCCCTTCCCTCCCTTCCTCCCCTACCCCTCCCAGCCTCTCTCCCTTCCTCCCCTATCCCTCCCAGCCTCCCTCCCTTCCTCCCCTACCCCTCCCAGCCTCCCTCCCTCCCTGGCTACCAATTCCCCTTCGATAATAAGCAGCTGACAGATTAATCCCCAGGCCATGACTAAGGAATCCCACCGAAGTTAGATTACTTTACCCTCCATCCATCCTGAGAGAAGGAGGCAAGAAAGAGGCAAGAGGAGGAGGAAGAGAAAAAGGAGAAGGAAGAGGATACGAGAAGTAGAAGGAAGAGGAGGAGGAGGAGGAAAAGAAATGGAAGGAGGAGGAGGAGGAGGAGGAGAACGGAATGAGTGAGGGAAGAGAAAGGTGAGGTGAGAACCATAAAGGGTATAATAATAATAATAATATTGTATAAATAGAATTATGTAAACACTCCAATCAATTCATACCATTCACGTTAAGTGGATAGGTAATACACTTTTGGGACATTGGAGTGACTTGATTCCTCTCCAAAGTATGCCAGGAAACAGGACAAGATAAACAAAGATAAAAATGGTGGTCTGTTGCTTGGAATAAATAGTTTGGGAGAATCAATTGCTCCACATTTACCAACACTGTACTTCCACCTTAACACAGATAATAATGGTGGTGGTCTGTTGCTTGGAATAAATTAAATAGTTTTGGGAGAATGAATTACTCCATATTTACCAACACTGTACTTCCACCTGTACTTCTGTTGCTTGGAATAAATAGTTTGGGAGAATCATTTGCTCCAGATTTACCAACACTGTACTTCCTTCCCCACCTTTACCAACCAACCAACCAACCTTATATAATCATCATCATACCAACAACCTCCTCTATCCATCTATCTGTATGCAAGGAATGGGGAACACACCTGGCTCAAGCATCATTACACATGACCCCCAAGACACACCTGAGTGACCCCACCTGTCTGTCTGTCTCTCTGTCTGTGTGTGTGTGTCTCTGAATACCTACCACACAACACCCCTCACAAGATGCACTGTTTTAGCTACCACACAACACCTCACAAGATACACTGTCCCTCCAACCCCACAAGAATAATATTGATACATATTTTTATACATACTCTTTATTTTTACTTTTGTAGCTCTAGTAGGATGGTGCCAAATATGGAAAATAAAAGGCTAGCCGGCACTATACCCAGCCAGCCTTTCTTTCCTCGACTGTA
>JAWQEG010002301.1:0-25000 GCA_033782935.1 Petrolisthes cinctipes
GGAGGGGAGGGAAGGAAGAAAGGAGAGATGGAAGGTGGGGAGAGAGGGTGGAGGGGAGAGGGAAGGAAGAAAGGAGGGAAGGAAGAAAGGAGGGAAGGAAGGAAGGAGGGAAGGAGGGAAGGAGAGATGGAAAGATGGAAGGTGGGGAAGGAGGAAAGAAAGGTGGGAAGAAAGAAAGGAGGGAAGGAAGGAAGGCGAGATGGAAGGTGGGGAGGGAGGAGAAGGAAGAAGAAAGGAGAGATTGAAGGTGGGGAGAGAGGAAAGAAAGGAGGGAAGGAAGTAAGGAAAGATGGAAGGTGGGGAAGATGAAAGGAGGGATGGAAGAAAGGAGAGATGCATGGAAGGTGTGGAAGGAGGAAAGAAAGGAGAGATGGAAGGTGGGGAGAGAGGAAAGAAAGGAAGGAAGGAAGGAAGGAAGGAGAGATGGAAGGTAGGGAGAGAGGAAAGAAAGGAGAGATGGAAGGTGGGGAGAGAGGAAAGAAAGGAAGGAAGGATGGAAGAAAGAAAGCAGTGAAGGAAGGATGGAAGGTGGTGGGGGAGAGGAGAGGGGAGAGAAGGAAGGACGGAGGGAAGTATGGAAGCAGAGAAAAAAGGGAGGGAGGCAAGGATGGAAAGAAGGAAAGGAAGGAAAACATAAACTAGCTGAGAGGCAACCTAATACAAACAAGAGATGTGTGAGAGGAAGTGAGAGCAGTGAGAGAGAGGGACGAGGACAACTGCTGTACTATAGAGGTAAGCTGGCACAAACAAGAGGCGTGTATGGTGGGTGTCTGAGAGGAAGTGAGAGGTGTGAGAGGAAGTGAGAGAGGGAGAGGAAGGAGAGGACAACTGCTGTGTACTAGAGAGATAAACTGGCACAAACAAAAGACGTGTATGGTGAGAGGAAGTGAGAGGTGTGAGAGAGGGAGAGGAAGGAGAGGACAACTGCTATACTGGAGAGATGAGCTGGTGAGAGGAAGTGAGAGGTGTGAGAGAGTGAGAGAGAGGGAGAGGGACAACTGCTGTACTATAGAGGTAAGCTGGCACAAACATGATGATGCCTGTATGGTGGTGTCTGAGAGGAAGTGAGAGGTGTGAGAGAGGGAGAGGAAGGAGAGGACAACTGCTGTATTGGAGAGGTGAGTGAGCTGGCACAAACAAAAGGCGTATATAGTTGTGATGCCTGATATAGGAAGTTGGACCATAAAGGAGGTCTCAAACAGCCTCCCCCTCACACACACACACACACACACACACACAACGTCTCTATTCATCCACACATTCTCTTTAGCGTGTCTGTGGATCTCATATGAGCCTTATAGTTTAAACACGAAAGGTGACGAATAGTGTCGAATGTGTAAGTGTCATTAGCATTATATCTATTTAGTTTACGAACCTGTGGTGATAGACAATAAAAGAAGATTAATAATAAAATAACACAATCGATCGCAAAATCTATAATATATATCTAATCAACAGTGGTGGTGTTTGTGTAGTTAAAACATTATATAATACAAATATCGCTGTATGTCTGGAAGAAATAAATTTACAATCACCATCAATACTCGAAATCCTACATCAGGTAGAAATGTTATGAAGAAAATGTTATGAAGAAAATGTTATGAAGAAAATTAGGGTAATAAGATACTCGGGGTTACATCTCCAGAAATCCCTATAGACCAAGACCAATAGAATACTAAAAGTCTATTGGTCTTGCCCTAGACGAGAACAGGGGAAGTAGAAAGGAGGGGTGGTGGGTGGTGGTGGTGGTGAAAAGGACAACAAAAGTTTCCTTCCTTACCCACACAACACACCATTCACTCACTCTCTCAGACATTCCGTTACTTCATTCTATTGACTAATCTATCTGTCGTCTCAGCTGATGTTGTTCTCAGGGGAAAACAGGTCAGATTCCCACATCCTTTCTGCTGCCTCACACATTTACTATTCTCTTTCATGCGGTGTACATTCGTGGTCGATATCTGTTACCCACTCTCACAATTACGAACTGATGAGATGGACCACTGAACCGTTTGAGAGAGAGAGAGAGAGAGGATAATTGCAAGTTCTAATAGAGAGAGAGAGAGAGAGAGGATAATTGCAAGTTTTAAGAGAAGAGAGAGAGAGAGAGAGAGAGAGAGAGAGAAGAGAGAGAGAGAGAGAGAGAGAGAGAGAGAGAGAGAGAGAGAGAGAGAGAGAGGATAAGTGCAAGTTTTAATCCGGAAACACACCATAATATTTACTTGAAAGATTAAACAGGACAACCATAAAAATAATAATCAAATAACAACAACACTTTCCTAGCTACGAGGTTTTGATTCACTGGCATCTAGAAACAAACAAAGAAACAAACACACATCACGTTTTAAATTGACGTAATGGGAGATATTTTAGTGTTTATCCTTCACGGTGGCTTCCTTTCATAAACCTAGTGTAAGACGACTACTTTTATTCATTATTTTTGTACATACATGACGTTTAAGGGAAGATTCTCCTTGTTGTTAAATTGGAAGGCTATTGATTCCTCCTAATAACTATACCAGAACACAGACGCCCTCAATGGTACTGCTGGGTATACAAGTAATAAGAGATTTGTTGTTTCGTGGTAAATATAGTTTGGAGGAATCACAGACCTTCCAATTCACCAACAATAGAATCTCCTTTTAAATACTGTTCTTTTTAGTTATCTTTCCTCATCATCTCCTCGTTTGTGTCATTCTTGCTATGTTTCCCGCCAAAAAGTCTCCAAGTTCTATTTTCCCTCAAAGCCAACAAGTCCCACTGTTTCTTTTCACTCCACCTTCCTTCAGTTTACCCGTCTTGCCACACTCAAGTCAATGTTTATAGAGGACACATTGCGTTGGCCTTGAGCATTTTCTCTCCTCCGTTATCAGTGTAGCCTAACCTCCTGGGGACAATTTCTATTCTTAGAGAGGCTATACTGATTAAAGTCTACGTTCACAGAAAACGTAAGGTTCGGAACCCTAGCTAATCAGGCCTAACTATGACAAATTATTTCTGGCCTTTTTTTTTTTAAGGTATTTATCAATTATATATACAACTTAACATGTTCATACAATACAACCAGTTCATTTATTTTATAGACATCTTGTATTAGTATTATTACTATTATTATTATTATTATCATTGACCTTTTTCCCGACACCATTCTTGGGTAATTAAGAGATTAAATTAAGTCAATTCCGTAACCCAACTCGGTGGCATTTATCCGTGACGGTGACTACGTTTCCCAGGGCGCCTGTGCTTGCCTAGAGGTAAATGAAGGACCCCGAAGGAAAAAATGGGTCCTGGGGCGTGACGGGTCAGGTGTCTCGAGAGGAGGGAGAGCAAAGACCAAAGTTCGGACTCTGAGAAAATCTTGGCACAATGACTGAGGGGAAACAATTTAACTTCCTGTCTGCACACTGCTCTCGCCGCTTGAGTGTAGCCAGAGACGAGAAAGAACAACAAGCTAATTTCAGGGAAAGACGAAATTTAAGATCCATTCCCCCAACCACTGTTTTCTGTCCAAGGATGGTGGTGGTAAAAGCGGCGGTGGATGTGGTAATAGTGGAGGCGGTGGAAGTAAATGTGGTGTTGGAATTGGATTAAAGTCGCCTGGTGGTTCAGACAAGGAACTTTTAATGGTCCTATGATATTATCGGTGAAGAAATTTCCATTAATTCTCCAAAATATACCACTAAATTCCTGCTTCAATAGCCTAAATAAGTGATGCTGTTTTGAAGCATAGTTTAGAGATATTAGTGTTCTACAATACGGTAATCACCAGCACTTCGCATAAGTCACAAGCCAAAGTTGTAAAGATCGGCAGGAATTATTACTTTTACTATCCGCCGTAAAAGCCGATTTATACAAATAGTATTTTTATCTTTGAGGGATCTGTGACGTCGGTGAAAAGGAGACTTCCCTATCATCTAAGATATATTCAATATAATCCATTGTAAAACTATAGAAGCATGGTAGCATGGGTCCTCTCGTTTGTGAGGCGAGTCATGACCAATTAACAGACCACTGATGCTCTTCCATTCATTTAAATTTTATGAGTAAATAAACTACCTCACTAAACAGTTTGGAAGAATCACAAGTCTATGTCCAATGACTAAACCACAAGCCCCTTAATCTCACCAAGGGTCCTTGCAGCGAAGATGGCAAAACTATAACAATAATATATTGTAAGATCGTAACTGTGTTATTGCAGTGACTTCTACTACTGTTGATTTACATTCGGCCATCACCAAACTTACTTAGCACAACCCGGACCTTGCCCCGTCAGATTATCACCTGTTTGCACCGGTGAGAGAAGGTGTGAGTGGCCGTGGAACTGTCAACAATGACGAGGTAAGTATTGAGGTGCAGAAGGGCGTGGTTGGTTGGTTGGTGGTCATTGAAGTGGGAGGGCGAGGGTAGGGGATGTGGACGTGAGAAATGTACTTACTGTATTTGACTTGACCTGAGGTGCTGCAAAATCATACACGTATTGTTCTTTATTACCAAGATAGTTACTACGATGGTCGGAAAGTGTTAGTGGATATTCGACTGTGGCTGTACATGAAATATTTCCTTGGTTAATAAACTATAATTTCTCCGTTAAAAATGGTAAAAACGTATTGGTATTTTATAGGATAAGTCAATAATAGGGCGTTAGTATGAATTGATTGATATTAGGTGCTGCAACAGCGAGGTCATATAGCGCCAGAAAGTGATATAGAGGTGAGAAGGCAAGCATGAAGGAAATAGAAAGAAAAAAAAAAGGAGTTGAAGAACTGAAAGAGACTAGCTGGGGCCGAAGGGGAGCTAAAACCCCTACGGTGTCGTTAGTATGGATGGAAGTTATATATCTTAAACCAGTGGTTCCCAAACCCATGGTCGCGACCCAAATGAGGGTCGCATGGGTGTTCCATGGTTCCTGAGGATCGCGGGATGGCACAAGATTAATAAAACATAAAAATAAATAAAAAATAAGAGAGAGAGAGAGATTAGAAGTAAAACTAATTCCAACATAATTAGTAACATCATAATTGTGGAATATAAATCGTCATTCAAACTGGAACAGGAAAATAGTTGTGAATAATAAAGTACGATAAATGAAGGTAGAACAAAACATATAGGAGTATTTATTAATTAGTAACTTATGGTAAAATTTATTAACCTTTTATCAAATGGATAAAACTAAAATAATACCGAAATAATATTTCATCCTTTAGGGTCGCCAGGCCAAAATAAATTTGTGTTCAGGGTCACGACAAAAAATGTTTGGGAAACACTGTCTTAAACCATGAATAGAACAATTCTTATTAAATTTTGTCTGGAGGTTAAATTATGAATGGATACGAGAAGGTAGAGGTATATTCTTACCTTTGTTATCCATTAAATTCCATTGGCAATTGCTTCTTATACTCTTTTATTGGTGCTCGATGTTTCTGTCGACGTTCTGGGATAACCTCCTTATTTATTTATGTACTGGCTCATCAGATTGTTCAATATTTCACCCTTAAACAGTAATATACACACCTTCCTTGATCTTTTACCCATGTCCAGTAGACGCTTGAGTCGCAGACATCGATCAAATAAGAACTATTAGTAAACTCATTAATTCCAATGATCAAATATAAAATGTACTAAGTGATGTTGCTATAAACACACAAAAATACATTCTAAAAATGTTATAGGTTGCTAAAGTATAGAACAAACCAATGAATTACTGAAATCATGAAATAGAATTGAATGGCAATGGATGCTCATTGGATCTATGATCTATCAGCGTGATTTTCCCGCCATAAGCTGGTAACTCGTAAATAATACTTTCTTAATCATTGGGTTATAATAACTGCACTAATGTCGTTCATTTACATTGGTAAAAATGTTAAAAGTATTGGTTATAAACACCGATATTCAATAACGTTATCAATAAAAAAATATATATGGCTATCAACACTACACACGACACGCACAAAGTAGGCTACAGTTAATAACGTTAGGTCTGTGACGACACGGGCCACTTTTCAATATACGGTGGTTGTCACAGTCACGCGGTGAGAAAAATAATGAAATCAATGTGTTTTTATCACATTATATCATTTTATCGTGGCAGCTATAAAAAGTGGTGACCTGGGCTGGTCCATTTTATCTGGCACGTTGCAACGGTCGCAGTGGCTGGTCACTGTTGACCATTAATTTAGGTGGCATACACACAGTGGTGCTTGTAATAGTAGCAATGGCAGCATTGTGGCGGACCATCTGATAATGATGACGGTCATTATTGTTATTATGAGTGGACCTAGCTGGGTGTAGTTAGCCACAATGACCATGGTAAATGTTATTGTTGATTGTGATATAGTGATATGTATGACTTCCAATCTTTTGAAGGAGCCTTGCGATGAGTTTATAACACACGTATTCCTTCACGACATCAATGATGAAACCGACGGTAAATATTGAATGAATTACCGTTATTGGGTACGGTTTTTCTACCTTCATTACCCACTAATTTAGACCATTCTAAGACTCTTTTCGGTATTTATTGAAAGAATTACCGTTTTGTAGCAGTGTTGCCAGATCCGGCTGGGTCCCAGTATTTTACCCCTGTCATTTATTGTACTTTATCACGATTATTTCCCGGTAGTTTGCCCAGGTTAGGTCACGGTAGTTTGCCCAGGTTAGGTCCCGATAGTCTGATGCGGTCTAGGTTAGGTTAGGTCAGGTTAGGTAAGGTCAGGCTAATTTCAAAATGCCCCATTTGAATATGTCCTATCTTGGAAAAGGGGCATTTGCGGAGGAAATGCCATAGAAGAAAAT
Source organism: Petrolisthes cinctipes (assembly GCA_033782935.1). NCBI lineage: Eukaryota > Metazoa > Arthropoda > Malacostraca > Decapoda > Porcellanidae > Petrolisthes > Petrolisthes cinctipes. The sequence continues at coordinate 6,796 of JAWQEG010002301.1, forward strand.
AGTCTTAGAATGGTCTAAATAAGTGGGTAATGAAGGTAGAAAAAACGTACGCAATAACGGTAATTCATTCAATATTTACCCTATTTTCTTCTATGGCATTTTCTCCGCAAATGCCCTATGGGGCATTTTGAAATTAGCCTGACCTTACCTGACCTGACCTAACCTAACCTAGACCGCATCAGACTACCGGGACCTAACCTGGGCAAACTACTGGGAAATAACCGTGGTATAGTACAGAAAAGGACCGGGCCAAAGTACTGGGACCCAGCCGGATCTGGCAACACTGCTACAAAACGGTAATTCTTTCAATAAATACCAAACCGACTATGGTTGCCACGAAAAAGTGGTCCATGTCCAGCATCCCTCTCCACTGTTCAGTGCTACTGTACACCATGAAACGGTGTCAGCCCCTATCGGTAATTATCTATTCTATTGCCGTTTACTATTACGATGTTTTTACCTGCTTTACCCACTAATTTATACCATTCTTAGACACTTTTCTTCTTTGGCATTTTCTTCGGAAATGCCCCATTTCCAAGATATGGCATATTCAAATGGGGCATTTTGAAAATAGCCTGATCATGACCTTACCTAATCTGACCTAATCTATCCTAGACCACAGCAGACTACCGGGACCTAACCTGGGCAAACTACCGGGAACTAACCATGATAAAGTACCAGGACCTGACCGGGGCAAAATACTGGGACCTAGCCAGATCTGGCAACACTGCTACAAAACAGCAATAGTCTAGATAAATACCCCAGTATCCATTGAAAATGCCTTGCTGCTTTAATTGGTTGAATTATGTTCAGGTACAGACCTTACCCCACTGTTGAAACTGTAAGAAGTGCAATGAAACAATTAATATAATGTAAGAATAAAAGCTGCAAGTCTGATTAATGTTGTGATAATAAATCCATCAGAATTCAGTTTTTTACTAAAATTTATTTAACATCTCTGAAGTTGGTCAACTCATAAATACAGCCAAGATAAACCAGGATGGGGTCCTCCCAAACAGGTAAGAGGAGCAATGAGACTCACACCAACTGTGAGGGAGGGTTTGAAGCTCAGTTACTCCCTGGGCTGAGAAGGGCTGCCATTATCACCATCTCCGCTGCAGGAACATCAACTGAGTTGTGATGCTAAGTAAGGTTGGCATTGACTTCCTCAGCCATCATAAGTCACTCGTCCTGTGTCATGTCTGGGATTACTGGTCTCGGGCTCATACGTCAGCTGTCAGAATATTGTCTTTTTTTACATTTTATTTTTTATGTCTGGGTGAGAATCAGGCTTCACATTCAGTCATCAGTCTAAAATCTGTCAGTCGGGTCACTGAAGCAGTCTTCACCTCCACCTTATCATCAAAGCCGTCATGTTTTAACTCAGGTTCTGTGAACATTTTACTTATTCAAAACATGAATTTCTGCAATGTAGGCAAAAATTAATAGAAAAAGTAATTAGCCAACACATCTCCAATATACTGTAACTATTGTTTATAGTTCCCAAAATATGACATGACTCCTTGGGATATTAAGGTGACAAAATCTCACTAAGTTTTTCAATAAATGCAATTGTACTATGAGCAGATGACAAGGATAATATAGTGTGCAGAATGCCTTGAAAGTCAGCAATTAAGTACCATGTCAGAATGGTAACAGCTTCTGAGCCACAACGTATGTAATAATAGCTAAAAATATTTTGCACTTGGTCAATGCCAAATCAAGGTTGCAATAAGCCACTTCCTTGATTAAACATTTACAGTATATAACTATATTATAAAATCTCTATGAGAGATAAAATAAAATAAAATAATTATTATAACTGTGAAGTAAAAAGTATAGTGTGCTTGTGACCTGCCAGAAGTATCACCTCGTTACTCCAACACATCCACAGTGTCGGGTTTTCTACCTTTATTAGCTATAACAAGTTATGGCAATTTTACTGGTAATGCAGTCACTAAGAAAATTATATGTTCACAAAATGCCATAGTAACAATTATACTGTATCTATAAACAAAGTCATAAGAACAGTTTTCTCAAACATTTTGTATATGTTAACCTCTCTCTGTAAAAAATATACAACATTATCTCAATCCTGGCAGGCAGGCAAAATATAAAAAATTATTTCACAAAACATTTCAACAAAGAGACCCATGATGTTCTAATAGAATACTGTAAACTAAGGAAGCTTGACTTTCTTTCATAGGCCAACACATGAAGTTTAACATTTTAAATCATAACTTTATAATAAATACACCTCACCTGAAATGAGTAAGGTATGCATGCATTAAATGATATTAAAAATCCAAATTACTATAGCTTCAGATTTTCCTAAAAAAACTACTGTACTGTGTTGTAATTCAAGAATGGTCATTCCTTTGTAGTTGCTTGATTTTGCTAAATGGGTGCGGTACAGTATTTTCACATAATCTTTATCTCATAATTTATCAAAACACTAAAGAAGAATGCTTCCAATAGAAAAACTAGCTAATGACCTTCTAAATTAAAAGAAACAATCTGCCTACTTGCCAAGATTCTTTACAAACTTTTAAATATACAATGGTGAGGTGAAAATTCTTAAGTTCTAAGATGGCACTTATACAAGTAATAAACTGATGATTCTACTTTGATGTCTTTACTCCATTTGTGGCTACCAGCTTGAACATCACCATCACCCTTTCATAAATGACTAGTTACAAACTTGTGTCACTGAAGACAAAAATCTCTCCATAATTCATTAATGCTCAAGTGTTAAGCTTCTCTTCACCTGCAACCCAAGAATCTATAAATATTTACAGTGTTCAATGTCACAAGAGCACTACCGTTACCATGGAGACATCAGTGATATGAAGACTTGTCATGCATCAACCATGACATATCTGGAGTCAAAGGCTTTTAAAGGTCGTCCTGCCTTGTGTGTTGGAATGTCCCATAAATTATCCAATAGGTAAGTTTCATCACATACTTATGGAAGAATTAGCTTGGTTTGGTTTTTCTTCAAGCAAACACTGAATACTCCAGAATTTATTTAGAAGTGGAATTTATGGACAAAATATTTTTCCCCCTTTTCTTTCCCAGTAAAGCTTGAAGTAGGCAACCTTGCCAACCTGGTTCAAGTTAGTCCAGCAAGCAACCTCTGCCAAGGCCAAGCACTGTCTGTCTAGAGGAAAAGTGACCAACGGCTGCTAACACAAAAAAAATAACATGGCTTCTGCACATTCCAATTCAAATCTTTTTGGATGCTTGACTGTCCCTGGATACAAAAAGAATATGAGGCAATTACTTCATTGTCTGAGTACGTTGAGTTCAATATCACTAAGCACTTGGGCAATATATCACAATTACAGTCACTTGATAAGGCAGGCATTGAGTAGAAGAGCTGGATGCTACGGCAGGCAGACACTGGAAAATCGTAGTCGGTCCTAACTTTAAACAATTAAATAGGACTTCTATGTTAACTGATTACATACATTCAAGGTGTGATATGCACATTCATAGCAAGCAACACGGTCCACTGTTAAGATATAGAAAACTGGCAAAAGTTTTCATTTCCATAGAACAATCTGTAATTGAGGAAAGACTTTACCTCTAATCTACTTGGCCTGAGGGAAGATATAGTAAGATATACTGTACTATAAACCAAAAAGAATAACACTACTCTATTGTGTGAACAATCTCTCAAGATATGTTCATTTGATAGCCCAGAAAAATAAATCTTAAATTTTAATCATGCAGACTATCTTTGATCAAGCTAGAAAGAAAATGGTGCACTGTACAGCTTGCCACAAGCTTTCCCTGCCACTACAGGTATGTAGTTTTGTCTGCCAGCCAATATTATTATTACTATACAGTACTCCTAAAGCTTGATACAGTATGTGAATGAAACTTCCTTTATCTGTCAGATTCGGTTATGACTCGTATGTGAGGTTTAAGCCTTGATCAGATGTCATATGAAGTATCTCATGGCTCTGAAATGGTTGGCAATTTGGCACTTAATGATTTGCTTGACCTTCATGGAAAAGCTGACTGTGTAAGTAAATGTTTATGGTGTGTGGCTCCAGATGTCTACATATAAGTTTTTTCAGTCCTATCTTGATATAATTTAAAATAAAAATGTGTGTATATTAAAACTCTTAATATACTTGTAAATGCATTCATACATTTAACACAGCTACAAATAAAAGCAGCATTCCATGATGTTATAATTTACAACTAGAGGCCATTCCTTACATACAGTCAAAAGATCTCTTTATAATAGAGCATTACTGTTTGGTTTTATCACAAGTCACTTCATTCAAGAAAACTCAGAGGAACATATTCTGCCTCGCACTTGTGATACCCGCACACTTCTAACCCAGTCACCAGATACTGTCTTCTGAGTAACATCCAGTGACAGTACCCATAAAATCACAATGCACCTTGACTGCCCCATGGAGCTTCAGTCACTTGTGCTCTCCATTTGTATTTCCTCATGTGTGATGTTGATAGAAGCCTCACACCTGCCAGAGGAGGAGGTGGTTAGTGGAGTCATCACGGCCAGCCAGCTCTGACATCCCTGAGCTTCGGAAATCTTCATACCCGTCACCACCTGAGATCACAAGTAGCTTTGCTGGTGCTGCAGTGCCAGCCTGAGGGTGGGGGGAGGGAGAAGTAGCGAAAATGAGGTTAGGAAAGAAATGAGGACAAGGTGATGGTATGCCGATCTTGATAATGTACACAAATGTTCAGCACACCCGTTAACTCACAAATATCTACAATCAGTGAACTTCTACAGCATCTCAAGGGATACATAGGGTGTCAATGAACTTTCTCCACCAATACTGTATTTATCTCTTGTCATTTAAATAAAGCCAAACATACATATGATTGTACATGAATAAATGGCTATAATATAACTGCCTTCATATAGAGATCTTTCCGTCAACACACAACCCCATTCCCTAACCTAACTGACAACCAAGATTGGTGGACAGAAAAACATCAAAATGTAAGATTCAAAAACATAATTTAAGCAGGAAGTATATTATCATAAAATAGTCTTGTGATTTGCTAACAGTTAGAAATTGACCAATTTATTACTCTATCTATTTATCTATTATAACTTTGTCAACAATCCTTGTATACCTGGTGGTGTGGATGGTCCTTCCCTTTAAAGGAATAGCGAGAGTGTCCCTTGAGGCGTGAGGGCCGAGGCTCAGGGGTCAACTCTACACTAGTCAGGAATCTGTTGGTGATGGTTGGGTTGGCTTGACTCCAGAGATTATATATATATAAAGAATAATAATCATAATACAACCCACTGCATTCCAGGCAACCCATGCTATTACACAAATGACTTACCTGACATGTCCAGTGTGACCATATGGGATGCCAACCATGTTGAGTGGTGCCTGGACTCGATGGGTGTTGTGTGCCAGATGAGGTAATGGCACTGTGATGATGACCCCAGCACTGGTTCCCACCCAAAGCAGGTCACGGCATGCCAGCAGTGATGTCACCCGCAAGCATGCAGCTTTGTGTTGCCGGATGATATCATCACATCCTGCATTGCGATCAAGGAGTTACAACCGTGGTACAATACATAACAGAAAAATGTATAAACAGATTAGAAAACTCCCATTCTTTACCACAAGTCAATCCAAAGTTCACTTTTTGACCCCTTATGGTACAAGAAATTTTGTACTCTCCCTTTCGTTTTTTCACTTGTAATTCATTGATAAACTGTATCCTGAAAAGTACAGTACTGTAGTTATGATTATTTCATTACAATGAATTCAGTTATAACTAACACACACAAACACACACAAATTTTGATATCTTTTTACCCATCAGTTTCTCCAAACCTTTCATTATAACCAACTTCTAAAAAGAAGCTGACAGAGATGGAAGAATAAATAGAAATACGGTACCATAAAACGCAAATTAAGTTTTGGGTCCAAACTGAGATGAAACTGATACATACAGGGATGAAGTGAATGTAAGTCATATAATAAAAATTAGATGACTGTGACAATCAGTGTTTTTGTGTGTGTGTGATTGTGTATGGAGTGTTGAGCCACTCTTCTTGGAGCTATGAAAGTGAATCACTAGAGCAATGTCTGGGCCAGTCAAAGGACGGTGCATTTTGAGTGGTTTGCAGTATTGGGTGACCACAGGGAATTACAGTAATCTACTCGGTACATACTCTATACGACAAATACAATATTACCTATTAAGGGTGGTATTGTTTGGGCTTTGAGAACAGGTAACATTTACTCCACAAGAAATCATCAAAGTATCTCACTTTGATTGATAGTCACAAACTATCAATCTGCGAGTCATCTTTGACCCATCCTTGTAAATTTAGCATAACTCTACTGTATTTCCTTTCCCATTTCTGTGTTACTCTTTCCACTCTTTGCCACCGAACACATGAACCCAAGAACTCACCTGCCAGCATCTTTGTGACAGCAGAAGCTACATTTACTTCACATAAACACTCATAAGTGGCAGCATGGTAGAGTCTGACGGCAGCTGAGTTGTGGACTGACACCCACACCCCATGTCCGGCAGACACCATGCACGACACTCCTCGCCCATTTTCACCGCCCACCATAAATGAATGCTGTGGAAAGTGAAATGATGAGTTTCATGAGCTTACATAGTATCAATATGCCTAAAATTTACTTTCCAATGATCTTCTCCTTTCAAAGTCAGGCAATTACACACATACTATCAATGAAACATTCAAATTATCCAAGGATTAATATGCAAGAATGAAGGTGCACTAGTATTATGAATATATAAATAAGACTGAGCTAATGGCTTCTATTTCATTACATAATGTTTTTGTGAGAAGGGGCAAAGAACATCTGGAAAAATAACAATGAAAACAATAGACAGTCAACTTAGGATGACCATTCAATAATATTGTCATAAGGCATGGATATGGTAATACTGTATTTTGTTTCACAATCTGTCTGTCATTTCCAATATCTAATAGATTAATCTGGAGTTAGTCTTGATACTACAGTAGTTAGATGACAATGTACAGGAGCACACTTGTGGATATTTTGCTTTGATCTGAGATACAGCAAGTTTTAACTATTACTGTGTATTGTACAGTTGTAAAGACCTGTAACTTGGTATTAAAAAATCATCTAGATTTATTTGGTATACTGTACAACACAAAAGGTGAATCTGGCTCTCAAAGGGTCAACAAATCTATCACTGTCCCCAACTTCATAAGGCATGGCTTCTTTACCTCAACTTGGAGTGTGATAGTGTTGAGGACCCTGACAGTGTTCATGGTGGCACACCAAAGCTTGCCCGCCACAGCCAACATCTTGGTAACTGGAGCTGCTGCCGTACTGATGCTCACCACTTGTCTGTCACCAACATTCCATCCTCCAGACAGATCACGTCGGTATATGATGATGTCTCCATTAGCAAGGGAGGCAAACACCCGATTATCCAGGTGGCTGTATAGACAATTTGAGAAAAATTACTAAAAAATGTAATAAAGTTGCAAGTGAAGTCATCTTGTATAATATAGTAGATACACAAGGACTAACTTTTGAGTGTTATGTTGTAATTACAGTACCTGTATCTATAACCAGGGTACTGCATGCATAATACTTGTATATCCTGATTTAATTATCTGAGGTCAATCTAATATCATGAGTACACATGTATACTGTAAAACATAACTATTGCACAGCAACAGGTGTATCATACTTCCATGACTTTATGAATGCTAAACTTCTTCCCAAAGTAAAATTTTTCATGTATACGATACAATTCTTGTAACTCTAGTAACAATAAAATCATGACCATGGCAGAACAATGCCACTGGATACTTCTGAGGTGACTCTGCTTGTGGGGAGAGATGACTGACACTTCCACATATTGTACTTTGTATATAATTACTGACGTGACATAATCAACTAAGTTCGAATTAAAAATATACAATAATTCCCTGTTTTTGCCTGACTATAATAATGCCACTCACATTATACAGTGAACTGGAGAGCCAGGCTGGAACTTGAACTTGTTTTTCTTAATCCTGATGGTATCAGAGCAGTTATAAACATGAATGAAGCCATCCTCAGTTCCCAGCCACATAGTGGGTTGTTGATTCTCAGAGTCATCACAACCCATCTCAGGAGGCAGTGATTCACTCCGTCGCTTCCTCAAGTCCTCATCCACTGGCAGCTCCTCATCCTCATCCTCGTCACTTGAGTCACTGCCAGTTGTTAAAGAGGAATGTTGTATCACTGAACACAGTGCTTCATTTCCATTTCTTGTACTGAAAAGAGGAAAATTTTGCCACTTTCTATATCTTAAATTCCTCTTCAATATTTCTATGAAGACTAGTACAGAAATTTAAGCCTACATTGACTAAATGGAATAAATACATACAATAAAAACTGTAATGGAAATAAAGAAGGCTTTTATAAGTAGATGGAATGATAATGTGTGATCGAGATACAGTAGTATTAAATAATAAGTTATATGGATGAAGGGAAAAAATTACTGTATGAAAAGAAGTGAATGTACTGATTTGCAAGAAGGAATATGTGGTAAAATGCTTACATCATTTTGGCCATGCTTCCAGGCTGAAGCAGTGTACAGTATTAAGAAATGGCTGCTCCGTCTATTAAATACACCTGTTCAGTACAGATAATGTTCAAAAGTTGAAGTAACATATCTCTACATTACCCTGTATAGCACAGAAAAAGGTCAGATAATAAACAAAGTTAATAAGAAGAGAAGAACTATACAGAAACGTGATCACAGTTACATCCTTGACATGGAAGACAAGGAGCTGGTTCACATATTCAGCTCACCATTAAAACCATTATTTTAAATCTCTATGACTTACGGTTGAGGTGCAGCAGGAATGGAGGCTATGGAGAGAATACGTGCATTGCAGACTCCATTGCAACATGCTACTGTTGGGTCTGGTTGTAAGCTGAGAACACACACCTGTCCCACGTACCCATCACTGTCAGACGCAAAGTAAAGTAATTTAGTGCATTGTGAGAAAATAGTGTAGGCTTGTACAAAGTCAGTTAAAACATAATTTATATACATTAATTAACAAGGAATATTCATAAAAATATCATGAGTCCTGTACAATCTGACTGTTAAACTAATGAGCACAAACGTGTTTCCTGGCAGCTACTCGACTCTTATGATACATTTTCAATAGCCTTACATCCCTTGGTCATGGATAGTGAATAATATTGATGGTACAGTACCAGTTCTATAAAGTGATCAATGTTTATGATCCCAAGGATCACTCGCCTAAATAAATAGCGTACAATATTGCTCAAAATGGTTTAATGTATAGCTAGCTGGTACTACAGATCTTACAACAGAATTCCAAATATAACAACCTGATATTTGAAGGTTTTAAGTAGGGAGAGGATGAATGTAAAACCATCAAAATAAACAGAGTTGGCCAGTACTGCACAGCTTATGTACAGTACTGTTTACTGTTGCAAAACCAGAGATGGGCTGACTAGATGTAGAATCACATTCACAATATACTGGCTCCGACAAAACACGGTACTCTTTTGGAAGTACTGTATAATGTACTGTACTGTACTGTACTGTTAAGAAAATACATTTGCATCTTAGATTTGAAATAATTAATACTATACTAATTTGGCTGTGTCTACACACCTGTTACAAACCCAAACATCTTTGAGATTGTGGGCATTGAGTCCAAGTGTGGCGGTGGCACAAGTGAATTGGAGTCCTGCCCGTGTTTTCCTAATGGGCAGAGCTGACACAAACTCTGGGGGAGGTCGCCGGTCTGCAGACATAGCTGTACAGACAAGGGCAACAATGTTTTTAGTGAGTAGTACAGTGAATTACCTGAAACATCCGCTATAAAGTACAGTACTGTACTGTATTGTAAATGGTTATTTTCTTGTCAGCAAAGATGTACAAAAATGCATACTGGTGGCAATAATATTCAGTCATTATTTAGAGGACATCATCCACTGAGGTAAAACTGTCTACAACAAAGAATGATAGATATTTTCTGGGGCACTTTACAAAGTAGGATAGAATTACAGGTATTACACATTTCTGAATCTGTCAGAATTTCTAAAGCAAAACACTTATACCGTATTTATTTGTACAAAATTATACTGTGGTTCTCATACACCTCAGCTGATAGTACAGTACTTATCATATAGCAATGCTTTAAATAAAATATACAAAATGATATCTGATCTCTTATCAAGTATGCTATTTATTTGACAATTCATAAATACTGGTAACTATAGTTTATCTAATACAGTATATTTACAGTGAAGAGCAAAACCATGTTTTTAATGATAATTATTTATACTCAATGAATCACCATGAAGCAATGCCACATAAACATCCAGGGTCAATGAATGGCTTATTATTCACTCAATATTTTTTGGACATGACTTTATCTTTCTCTGTTCATGGTACGTTCTGTGTAAACTTACCCAATTTATGTTTGGCATCATTAAATGCTTCCTCCCACAATGCTCTCTTCTCGGCACTGGTAAACATGAATGTCAGGTTCTCCATACTCTCTCTGCAACAACAGTGATGGTCTACTTAGTGGTCACTTACTCAGACAATGAGAAAATTTGATATAATATTTTCCATCCGCAATAATTTTGTGTTAAATTAATTCAACTACTTCCACCAATGGCGGTAATGAAATCTGCTGCAATTAAAAACCATGTTAGGGTTGCTTTCCAGCTTGGAGGAATGGTGGGGATCGCACCCATACTCATCACAACTGTAACTTTCAATTTTACAATTCATCTACCTTAGAGCCGTCCTTCACCAATGCTCATCCCTTTCATTTAAATCAACACCTGTCATATTCATACATCTCTCAATTCTATCCCCCACCTCATTCCAAAACACCATTCTAGTCAGCTTTTCACTCTTCATTCATTCAATGTGGCCAAATCACTTCAAGTTATTTTTCTTGATATTCCAACAAAAGACCCTCAAATGCAATTTTGCTCACAAACCTCCTTATTAATCAGCCTGTACTCGATGGAATTCAACATATTATATCCAAATAACTTATTTCAACTGCCTTTCCTCAAGATCTGTGTCCCTCCAAACATACCCACACTTATCTTCCACATATCAAGGTAAGAGGTGTGGCATTATTATGTACAGACTCCATTACATCCACACCAACCTCTCTGGTATTTATAACCTTCTTCTATGTACAGTAACTGTATCCTTCCTACCTTGTTTAATTCTCTTATAATTTGTAATCCATACTACTTTACCATCATTATTCACTGTACTACCTAGATGCTGGTGGGAGCTCACAATTTCCATCTATCACCAATATAAATAAAAATAGATAAGCACTTTCATGAAGCATGATACTGTAGCACAAAGTTAAAACAGAAAGAGAGTGAAAATGCACAATTATAAATGAACCATCTGGCCAGGTCTTCTTACTGTGTGGTGATGGTCAGTTCCAGTTCCATAAGCTGAGAGTCAGCTCCATGACGTTCAGCCAGCTGCTTCTGCACCTGAGCAATCATATCCTGCACCGCCTCCTCCATGGGACCTCGTGGACACCTCAGGGCTTTGGTTAGTTTTGAGATATGTTGTAGTGTCTGCAGGTCCTCTTGTAGTGTCTCCATCTCACGCACCAGTTTCTTCATGCTTTCATCACGTGCTTGAAGGGTAAGGGATGGTTAGGTGGTGCACTACTTGATGTTTTTTAATCATTTTCATGCCACCCCGGGTAAAATGAATGAGGAAAACCAACACATTCACATGTGCTCTTTACGACCTGGTTTCTACAGCATGAAAACTTGGTCATGAGCCTTGCAGGAAAATTGATGGAGAGATTGGCTCACTGAGGAAAAATATAGTGATGGAAAAAGAAGTAGAAAGGTTACATTTAAATTAACATTAAGCCTGAATGGGTGAATATATCCACTAGGCTTATTATGCAGTGAACACTTAATTTCTGCACAGTATATGATAAAGAAAACAATTTACACTATGTTATGATTACCATTTCTATGACTACAATTAATGTAATATTATAGCATGAGACATTATTGTGATGCACAGTTTCACACAGCAGTGTAGATCTTCAAAGAGAAATAAGCTTCTAAAAGTAAAACCAGTAACCATATAATGAAGAATGCATACTTACATCTGGCAATCTCCAGATCATCCAGTGGAATGAATTTGAAGAGCTTGAACTTGTTGGGCTCGAGGGAGTTGAGTAAAGTGAACGGTAAACTGCAAAAGACAAATTGACATCAACTTCACATCTCTATTTCACTTCCACCTCTACTGAAGGACTGATTAATTTGTGTGCTTGTAAACTCATAATTCTGGGCTATCATATCCTGAATAATTCATGACACTTATGAAAGTCTAAAGATATGGAAATAAAATATAAATATATGTACCAACCTTACAACACAAGGCACAACCAGCAGTTATAACTTGCAATACCATGATGCTGAGTTTTTTGTACTGTATAGAAATTTATAATGATTTTTTTTATTCCACGAGTTGTGGAATAAACTATTCCTATCAGTAATATCTACTAACTTTGTTAACTTTACCAAAGTACATTACAGTACTATAAATAGTGAACAAGATGTTCATTATTATTTCTGTAGCATTAGTGAGTACTGTGTATAAATTATGAATTGTAGTACTTTGCCATGCCTAGCTTGTAATGCCATCTTCTGGGATCCGTCTGAGCAAGCTTCCAGACAGGCATCCTTTCCACCCCTAGTAGAGTACAGTACCTAAGTAATAAGCCACATATTCATATTGCTGAATATGGTTTTCTCAGGTCAGACTCATAATAGACCTTGAGTCAGCCTCATGAAATAAGTCTGCTGTTGGACACTCGACCTCTATATTTGTATTTTATGATCCTGTGAATAAATTATTACAACCTTACTTTGGTCTGTAAGTGTAACAGAATGTTGCCGCCATACTAATACCACACTTACTTTGATCCTTTCCGTATGGTGCCTGAGCGTCTCTTGATGGAGGTGATGACAAGGAGGTCGGAGAAGAGGAAGAGGCAGCGCTCCTTACGGGTGACCAGACCAGGGTGCATCGTTACAAAGTCATGTTTCAGAAAGGTCCTGTCAAGCAATACAAAGTCACAATAACAACCAAACTTTACTCTTTGTGTGTGGAATATTCCTTCAGAGAAACAAGAATAGAGAATGTGAAAAAATAAAGGCACTGTACTATGAATAATATCATACATTACATTGACACTGGTTATAGTCACTCCTTTTGCAACATGTAAAATGCATTGTGGAATAAATAGATTTTATTTCCATATAACCTTGGCCATACCTAGACAACATAGGCTCCAGTATTACCAGGCACAGTAGCCTCCAATTCAAAGAGAAAAGTCTTGACCACTTCATACTATGAAAATCTCAAAACAGTACAGTCAGCTAAAGCAGCCAATCACATACCTGTCAGGCTGAACCAAACCAACGAGACCCTCAATTATGTTTTCAAGCTCCTTAAGGAAGAGCTGCTGCTGCTCGTGTTGGAGAGCTTCCTTCTCCACCTCATTGATCCTGCTGGAGACCTGCTGAACCAGGCCAATGGCCTCTGTCACCAGGGCATGATCTGGGTGTTCTCGGTTTGTGTGTTTCAGTAGGCGCTGAAAGTGGCATCAATATACTTAATGACTCATCAACATTAGATTAACCAAACATATTTGTTCATTTATTTATTTTTCTTTATGTTCCGACACCGGACACATGCTTTACGTAGCCCATTCCCGAGGCACAGATCAACTCCCACCCAACCACACAAGTCACGACTTCCGAAATGGCACCCAGCCACAGAGAGAGGAATGTGAGGGTAAATTAGCAATACTGTGGCTGTTGTGGTACCAGTGAATGCGTTTTATGATGTTTGGTGGCCATAAAGTTAGTGCCTGAAACTCCCTTTGGACACTGCGATGGGCGGTATATCTCATCATAACATTCCTATACCATCTGTTCACCTATGTGCAATGTCTTTCTAGCATTTTGGGTGAGTCGTATGTGTTGGGAATGTTTGGGGCACTGGGTGTCCTGGTTCAGAGGAAATGCTGTACCGAAGGAGGATGAGTCCACATTTTTGGTGGACCAACGGTATCCCTGAGAGGTGATTTAGAGTTGAAGCCATAGTCACAAGCCCGATCTTCCTCCAACTCTCTCCTCTCCCTTCTATACTTGGCGTATGCTTCTCTTCCTCTTCCTATGTTTTCTTTCTGGTGAGGGCTGGCTCTATCCAGAAATGAGGAATTTGGCATCCTCTACCACACCTTGGTCTGTTCTATCTGTCTCTCTTACTATTTCTCATTCCTTCTGGGTAGCTGGCGAGATCGCCCAATTAGGTGGCATAACAAGAGAGGCAACTGTTGTTGGGTTCATTGGTTAGGGGGTACAGTACCATTGACAGGCACAACAAGGGAGGTTATGGGTTTGTTGGCTCAGAGTACATGACCATGAGCCAGTTGTTCCCTCTTTTGTTTCGTTTGACGAAACAGACCTCACTATCTCCTTGACTCCCTTTTGGGGGTCCGAGCATCTGCGTGGCTTTGGTCAACCAGACTCAGGACTGCTCGGACAGACAGTCTGGGGAACTACAACAACAACAAAAACTCCATTTGGAAATATATAATTATATTCTCAGCCCCTCATCTGAGAGGATTCGATTTTCTGATCTTCAGGTTACAAGTCCAGCACACTAACATGACTAATGACATTCTATAAATATTATCAACTATTGCAAACTTACGATAGATGGGAACAAGAAAATTGTAAACTCAAATGTCAGCATACAGTCAAACAATTAAGTCATGTTTACTGCCAGGGGATTCAGAGAGGAGGTGCAAAAGGGGGCAATTGCTCCCCTCTGAAAATTCATATTGATTTACTGTTAATGAGGTTGTGGTGCATGCTGTAGCATAAAAAGCATTGAATGTAAATATTTGCCATATTGAAGCTGTACAATAGTTATTTTCCCACCATCATTAATACTTCATATCCCTGTTTCAAGGGGTCAGGGGCTCCAAGGCCAGGGATAGAATAATGAAAACAAAAGTTAGCAGTAAGAGGGCCAACATACCCAGTGAAATTTGTTACACTTGTAGTATACTGTATATATATATATATATAGTGCATAAAAAATCAATTTCATACATTGGCAGTGGTGTTGTCACTCTGATTGTGATTTCAGCACATAAGCTTACATATAATATAGATAGAAATCATGCAAACAAGACAGATTCTACTGTATGTGGATTGTATGATCAGGCTCATAACTCTGAGCTGATAACATAAAAGGTCTAAGATAATTTCTGTGATGGAATTTTCATACTCAACTCTAAGCTCTAACATTACAAAAATGATCTTAACATTGCACAGTCCCAATAAAA
This sequence comes from Petrolisthes cinctipes, assembly GCA_033782935.1. Taxonomy (NCBI): domain Eukaryota; kingdom Metazoa; phylum Arthropoda; class Malacostraca; order Decapoda; family Porcellanidae; genus Petrolisthes; species Petrolisthes cinctipes. The sequence continues at coordinate 22,235 of JAWQEG010002301.1, forward strand.
ATACTAATCTGAAATTGAAAATAAGAGATAAAGGACAGTGGAACATAAATACTGGAATTAGTATGAAGAGCCTGAAATTGAAGTAGAATATTACAGAAAGAAAGGTACAGTATTTGGTTTACCTTGAGGAGCAGCTCATACTGAGGGAAGCGCTGTACAGGCTTGATAAGGAGAGCCTTCAGGTCCAACTTCCCTGGGTGTTCTCTGGCTCTGGCCTGTGGAAGGGACACACAAGTTTGTATATCCCATCTTATTAAGAACTCTTGGGTGAGTGTTTTGAACACTCTGAAAACCTGTCCTGAATATAAATCATGAGTGAGCTTGGCGTATCTGTTTGTCCTGTATATACATATATACAGGGTATTAGTACAGAAGTGGACCTTACTGCAGCAATGTTGCCAGATCCGGCTGGGTCCTAGTATTTTACCCCTGTCATTTATTGTACTTTATCACGATTATTTCTCGGTAGTTTGCCCAGGTTAGGTCCCGGTAGTTTGCCCAGGTTAGGTCCCGGTAGTCTGATGCGGTTTAGGTTAGGTTAGGTTAGGTCAGGTCAGGTAAGGTCAGGCTAATTTCAAAATGCCCCATTTGAATATGCCCTATCTTGGAAACGGGGCATTTGAGGAAGAAAAACCATAGAAGAAAAGTATCTTAGAATGGTCCAAAATAGTGGGTAATGACAGTAAAATATCTATTATACAGTAAGGTCCACTTCTGTACCTTTACCATATACAGAAACTGTGTGTGTGTGTGTGTGTGTGGGTGTGTTAGGGATAGAGCATAAATAACATGACCACTAACCACCAGGAAGTGCCTGAAGGCTGGTTTAGCTTGTGCCGCTGCTTTGGTCGCCTCTTGGGCTGTCTTCCAGTTGTTGGTATAAGTAGTGTAGCTTTCCACAACATTTGAGTCATTCACCTGTGGATAAACATTCCATATTAGCCTGTAACATGCTATACCTGTACTGTGTCATCAAAATCTTTACACAGGATGGGGGAGGTAGTTAAATCAAGGAAATTGCATCACAATTTTTTTCTCTAGATTAAACCAAGTTTTTGGTGTGCTACCTAGCTGCCTCCTATTTTATGAGAAATAATTTAATATAGGGGACATTGCACTGTATCTCAGAAAGGAATGATTAATTTTGTAATAGTTCCAATTTCCATTAAGAGTAAATCTCTTGGTATATCAGACTCATAAAAACACAATCAGAAATCAATCTTGGGCAGTTACCAACTTACAAGAAACCAACTCCCTATCAATGCTATCATGGCTACATCGAAATTTCACAATTAACGTGTTGCCTTAACAAAATGAATACAATTATACAGTACTGACAAGTGACACAAACACAATTATTCAGCAATCCTGTCATCGGCCAATAAAAAATTCACTTGTTCTACCGGTCTCATCTCTCCCCTTTATGAACTTTTAATCCATCTCTTTCCCTTCTATACAACCTTCAAGGCTTCAGTCTTCTTCCTCACACTTATATTCCCTCATCCCGTCCCCCACTTCTTCACCTCCTCCCTGTCTCACCTTCTTACCTCTCACCGCCACTCAATATCTCCCGTCTTTCTCATCCTCCTTCATATCATATCTCCCGCCTCTCCTTACCCCCTCCCCCCCTCTTTCCCCGTACAGACCCACTTGCCACCAGTGACCACCACCACCACCTACTTCCTCACACTGCCTCTGTGCCACCACCACCATCTTCATTATGCATACAGCAGTTATCTCAACCTCTTCCATATCTGGCCCGTCCCAAGTCAATATTCTCACTACACCCAGCATGAACAGGCACCGACAATAACACGTTACTTTTATGGATATCTTATATTTCTTTCATATCCGACACCGGATTTAAAGGTTTCATGTCCGTTAATGAACAACAGGCGGCTGGTCATCACCAACCACCATGTAATGTTACTGTCAGAACAATACACGTCAACACTTCTAAAGTGGCACCCAGCCTGAGGTCCCAGGAGCCACCTTTGCAATGAGAGTGATATTAGAGTAATACCCGACTACTGTGACGTTGGGGTGTATTTGGAAAGACGTTCGTGTTGGTATTGCCATGTTTGTGTACAAGTGTGAAGAATGTCAAATATAAATTAAACTCACACGTCCCTTACAGCAGCAAGCTCAGAGACCTTAGTAGAGGGAACAAGACATTATTCCCACGGTTTCAAAAATACACGGAGAGAGAAACTTTACATGGTACTACCGTCCTGCTGAGTTGCAAACATTATCCTCTGGACATATTTGGCGCCCCCTTACACTTGGTTATCACAAATCGTACACCATGTCTAAATATACTTGCAGAATTTTGGTACCGCAATGGCAAGAACAGACATACGTGTTAGTCGACATGTATGAGTATAATTATATAGTACCGAGTGGAATCAGTGGATAGAGAGAGTGTGTGTGTGTGTAGTTGAGCCACCAGATAGGCTACACCTGCTTATTGCAATTCTTTTGTTGTGTTGTGTTGTGGGATTTACTCTCTTTTGTAGTGTTAAATTAAGGGGTACATAATACACTTTTGGTATATTGGAGCGCATTGATTCCTCCAGAGTATGCCAGGAAACAAAAGGACCTGAGATTAAAAAAAATAATGGTGTCCTGTGTTTTGTTGCTTGGAATAGTTTGGAAGAATCAGTAGCCTTCCAATTTACCCAAAAGATAATCTCCAACCTTAAAGCAATGACAACTCGTAATGAGGTTTTCAGGGGATAATCTGTTACGAAGAACTATGAAGAAACT
>JAWQEG010002301.1:30000-42500 GCA_033782935.1 Petrolisthes cinctipes
CCTGTTGCTTGGAAGAGTTTGAAGGGAATCAGTTTGCTCCAGATTTAACCACCAACACTATATTTCCCTATTTAATTAGTGGAGAGATTCTTATGTTGTTGGTGAATAATAATTGGAAGGACTATGCTGATTCCTCTAAACTATAGATGCCACGAAACAGCTGACCCCCATAACAGTAGCCTATACCACTGACTAAAGGCGTATGTATGTATGTATGTTTTCTGGTATAGTTAGGAGGAAGAAACAAGATAGATAATTTTACTGTATACTCTAGCACTTGTAGTTAGCTAATGAATAATTCTTCTTTATTGTGTCCGTTTTATGTGGAGGAATGTATGTTTTCTGGTAGAGTTTATAGGAAGCAGCCTTAGGTACCCTTCCAATTTTTTACCATCAAGAAAATCTCCAATAAATTTAATTCTATAGTTTATACTCTCCACACATCACTAACTTCCCAATTAACCAAAAAGAAAATCTCCCCTTAAAATATATAATTCTCTAGTATATATTCTCTCCACACATCACTAACCTTCCAATTTACCAACAAGAAAATCTCCCCTAAAAATAATTCTCTAGTATATATTCTCCACACATCACTAACTTCCCAATTAACCAAAAAGAAAATCTCCCCTTAAAAATTGTATATATTCCCCACACAACACTAACTTCCCAATTTACCAACAAGAGAATCTCCCCTAAAAATAATTGTATAATTTATACTCTCTACACAACACTAACTTCCGAATTAACCAAAAAGAAAATCTCCCCTTAAAAATTCTATAGTATATATTCTCTCCACACAACACTAACTTCCCAATTTACCAACATGAGAATCTCCCCTTAAAGTAAATAATTCTATAGTATATATTCTGGACACATCACTAACTTTTCTCCTTCGGTTTATATAACACTGTCTGTCTGTCTGTCTGTCTGTCTGTACACACCAACACACGTCCTCGCTCACATACCATTACAGTTTTTTTTAAGACCCCTTGTGTTTTTTTACCTTTTTTTTAACAGAGAGAGAGAGAGAGAGAGAGAGAGAGAGAGAGAGAGAGAGAGAGAGAGAGAGAGAGAGTTTAAGTTAGTTCCTGATGGTGGTGTCCTTTCTGTGTTGGATAATCTGGAGCAATTGATTCCTCCAAACTATTCCAAGCAACAGGATACCATTAATTTTGTTTACCTGGTCTTGTTTCTTGGCATACATTGGAGGAATCAAGGCACTCCTATGTACTGTACCAAAAAGTGTATTAACTAAAATATACTCTACGGGTACCACACACCTATGTTCACTTGACTGGTAAATCTGCAGCAACTGATTCCTCCAAACTATTCCAAGCAACATAACACCATTAATTTTGTGTATCTGGTCCTGTTTCTTGACATACATTGGAGGAATCAAGGCGTTTTAATGCACACACTGTCTCTATCACTGTCACTATCCTATCCTGACACTGTCCTTATCCTGATACTATTACTTCCCTCACATCCTCCCTTACACAGTTACCACTATATCCTTTCCTCGTGACTACATAATATTATACAAAGAATAATAAACAGTGGGGATGTTTGATCTTTGCTTTGGTTTGGTTATTGGGTCTTTACGCCTATCGACTTCCTTATGGTCATTCAGGTGATGTAATTGTAGAGTGATAGAGTGTGTGTGTATAGGGGTACATGTGGAGAAGTGTACGTGTGTGTTGTGTGAGTGTTTGGTGTTTGTAGAGTGACAAAGTATGTGTGTATAGGGGTACATGTGGAGAAGTGTAGGGTGTGTGTTGTGTGAGTGTGTGGTGTTTGTAGAGTGACAGAGTATGTGTGTATAGGGGTACATGTGGAGAAGTGTAGGTGCGTTGTGTTGTGTTGTGTGTGTGTGGTGTTTGTAGAGTGACAGAGTGTGTGTATAGGGGTACATGTGGAGAAGTGTACGTGTGTGTTGTGTTTGTAGAGTGACAGAGTGTGTGTATAGGGGTACATGTGGAGAAGTGTACGTGTGTGTGGTGTTTGTAGAGTAATAGAGTGTGTGTATACTAGGGTGCATGTAGAAAAGTGTACGTGTGTGTGTGTGTGTGTGTGTGTGTGTGTGTGTGTGTGTGTGTGTGTGTGTGTGTGTGTGTGTGTTGTGTTTGTAGAGTAATAGAGTGTGTGTATACTAGGGTGCATGTAGAAAAGTGTACGTGTGTGATGTGTGTGTCTATGTGTGTTGTGTGGTGACGTCTACAGTGAAACCTACTGTGCATATACAATTGATTGATACAGACAGCCACGTGCCTCACTCCCTCCATCTCACACACATTATCCGAATCAAGGAAATCAAAATATCATTACCTGTGACTGGCAACGGACCAGACCCGTGTATGTGTGTATGTGTGTGTGTGTGTGTGTCCCAACTGAATGAAGGACAAACGAGGCCACGTGTCACTCTCTTCCTCATCTTTCTTTACTCTTATTAGTTGATTTTCTTTCCACAGTAAGTGTATTATTTATTATCTTCTTACAGTAAAAAGTCACTGGTGTAATAACAAAATATCGTACTATGCTGTTTTTTTTTAATGAAACTATATTTTCGAGCACTGACTGCCAATGGCTTGTCATACCAAATAAACTTATGAAGCTCCATTTACAACAACAATCATATCATGGGTGTTCTTGAGGCTGCAAATCTCCGCCAAGGCTGAGCAATAGATTATCCCCTTCAAAAAATGTTGTGAAAATCTAATGGTAAAGCCACCCATGTTACATTATCATTTTTTAACACTGTGACATAAGGTAAAGGTCATAAAAATCCTGAATCCACCTCTACATCTGTCCCAAAACCTAACTCATATTATTGTCATTATGATTATGAAACACTCTATGTGGAGGTGTCCAAAGCTATGGTGATGGTGGAGGAGAGATGAAGAAGGTATCGGTAATGCGGGGAGGGGCAGATGGTGGTGGTGGGGGGGGGGGGACGTGAGGGAGACTAGCAGGGACGACACGGTGGGGATTTGGGGGGTGGAAGTTGGCGGGAGGGTGAAGGTAAGTGCTGGAGTGTTTTGGCGGGAAGGTTTAGCTCGGCGTCACCAGGGCGAGGCAGGTGGCGCGCACTGAACCCGGGTGACGCACCAATCCCCATGTTTGTAAACAACTCGTTACGTCACAACTCTTTCATATCACACATACACACTCTTTAGTCAGGACAGGAGTGAAGAGGTTGGTTGGTTGGTTGGTGGCTGGGTTGGTTGGTTGGTTGGTTGGTGGTCCTTAAAGCAGGTATCACACGGGGTTATTTTCCTCCGTCCTGCGTCCTTCAACCCGTCTTAAGAGGTGTAGAGGATAACGAGGAATCTAAGTGAGGCAAATTTAGCTCTAGATTGGAGGATGATGGACGGAAAATGGATGAAATATGTGCCAGTGTGATACCTGCTTTACAGCCCATATACCACCACTTAATGTAGCACTTAGTTAAACCCTTCACAGGAAAATATCAACAACATGTAGCTTACGTTGGCCCCTCACATAACTTTATACACTGAACTAAGTCTTGATGAACCAGGGAAATTTGTGAAGAAATACACATTGACATACTATTTTCTAACAAGTCCATTTGTAGAGTTGTTTTATATTGTGTGTGTGTGTGTGTGTGTGTGTGTGTGTGTGTGTGTCAGATTGGAAGCAGTGAGAGAATAATATACTGAAATGGTTAAGAGAAGGTACAGTCATAATTATTTTTTTTTTATAAATACTCAAATGATTTCATAGCGAGGGTGAAGTCGAACATACTTAAGTGGTTAGGCAAAGCAAAGTAATATATTATGTATGTATATCGAAATGATTAGGTAAGGTATGATGGTAGAGGATAAACATATACAGAGAGGGTTAAGCAGGCAAAGTGGTAGAAGATAATATTGATACTAAACTGGTTAGAGAGAAGGGAGAGGATTGACAGTGTACAATACAAAAATAACCATGGAAATAATCATATGAAAAGTGAGGTGGTGGAGGATTGAGACTAAAATAGTTAGAGAAGTTGAAGGCCACGTAATATGAACCAGCGTATAGAAGGGAAACCATACAAACACAGCCTCCACCACCAACTGACTGCAGACATTCACCATTCCCTGTTGGTGGTGGTGGTGGTGGTGTTGGTGTGTGTTGGTGTTGAAGGCTGGCTCTGTGACCTTCCCCTCATCAAAGTCTTCCCCGTAATCACTCCCGAATAACAAACTGTTGACGGCGGCGACCTTCGTGGAAATGTCTGGGTGTTGTTGTTGTTGTTGTTGTTGTTGTTGTTGTTGTTAATGCTGCGTCATCCGTCCCTCCCTTCTGCCTTCACGCCCGCCAAACCGCCTCTCTCTCCTTCCCGCCCGCCGCACGCCCGCCGCTCTCTCTCCTTCCCGCCCGCACGCCCGCCTCTCTCTCCTTCCCGCCCGAACGCCCACCTCTCTCTTCTTTCCGCCCAAACGACCCGTCTTCCCGCCCATCTATCTCTTCCCTCCCGCCCGAACGCCCGCCTCTCTCTTCCCTTACGCCCGCACGCCCGCCTTCCCGCCTCACGCCCGCCTCTCTCTTCCCTCCCGTCTTCACGCCTCTCTCTTCCCTCAGTCCTCTCTCTCCCCTCCCGCCCTCTCTCTTCCCTCCCGCCCTCTCTCTTCCCCTCCCGCCCTCTCTCTCCCCTCCCGCCCTCTCTCTTCCCTCCCGCCCTCTCTCTCCCCTCCCGCCCTATCTCTTCCCCTCCCGCCCTCTCTCTCCCCTCCCGCCCTCTCTCTTCCCTCCCGCCCTCTCTCTCCCCTCCCGCCCTCTCTCTTCCCTCACTCCTCTCTCTCCCCTCCCGCCCTCTCTCTTCCCTTACTCCTCTCTCTTCCCTCACTCCTCTCTCTTCCCTCCCGCCCTATCTCTTCCCTCACCCCTCTCTCTTCCCTCCCGCCCTCTCTCTTCCCTCCCGCCCTCTCTCTTCCCTCCCGCCAGCCTCTCTCTCCCCCTCCCGCCCTCTCTCTACCCTCCCGCCCTCTCTCTTCCCTCCCGCCCTCTCTCTTCCCTCCCGCCCTCTCTCTCCCCTCCCTCCCTCTCTCTTCCCTCCCGCCCTCTCTCTCCCCTCACTCCTCTCTCTTCCCTCACTCCTCTCTCTTCCCTCCCGCCCTATCTCTTCCCTCACTCCTCTCTCTTCCCTCACTCCTCTCTCTTCCCTCCCGCCCTATCTCTTCCCTCCCGCCCTATCTCTTCCCTCCTGCCCTCTCTCTCCCCTCCCGCCCTCTCTCTTCCCTCCCGCCCTCTCTCTTCCCTCCCGCCCTCTCTCTACCCTCCCGCCCTCTCTCTCCCCTCCCGCCCTCTCTCTTCCCTCCCGCCCTCTCTCTTCCCTCCCTGACGCATCTTCCTGGTGGTGGTGGCTTCACTGACTTGAGGCGTCAATGAGTTTCCGGATGCGTTTCTCAGCGTAGTATGTGTTTGTGTGTATGTGTGTGTGTGTGTTCCTTTCTCGCCCTTGCAAATTATCTTCATTCTACTTTCAATATTGTTGATTCTTATCTTCCTCCTTCTCATGCACTCCCTCCCCATTTACTCCAGTCTTCCCTTATATTAATTTTTTTTTAGATAATTTTAACAGGCCATTTTGCTATTCATCTTACCATTCTGTTAATATAAACTAAAATAATATAACTTTTCTACTCACTGCGAATATTTCTCTCTCTCTCTCTCTCTCTCTCTCTCTCTCTTACGGCAGCTCTTTCATCTGTCTCCAATTCCCACTTCCCCGGCAACCCCCCCTTCGCCGTGCCCCCCCCCCCCCTCCGTTACGCAAGGTGTCATCCAGAGGAACTGCGTAGATGGCGAGGAGAGAGAGAGAGAGAGAGAGCACGAAGGAAACAGAGAGAGAGAGAGAGAGAACAAACATGAAGGAAACAGAGAGAGAGAGAGAGAGAGAGAGAGAGAGAGAGAGAGAGAGAAGGGAGACTGGTTCCAACTTCCAAAGAAACGAGACTCAATTATCCAGAAGGCTGTTTAGTTGGCAGTATTCAAGAACATCCGTGGTGTATACGATGGGGTGGTACTGTACGACGGCTCTGTTGTTTGTCTATGAAGCCATCGTACCGGTACCACACCATCGTATCCACCACAAACGTTCTTGAATATGGCCCACTTTCTCACCCAACTTGGAGGCGAAGGTTGTTGGTTGGTTGGTTGGTTGATTGGATGAGGTGGAGAGATGCATAGTGACGGGTGACTGACTGGATGAATAGGGAAGAGGATTGGATGGATGAACTGAGTTGGATGGTTATATAGTACGAATATTTAAAAAGACTTATAATTATACTCGAGTGGTTGGCTAAATGGATGAACAGTTGAATAGATGCATGGTTAGAGTGAGGAATAATGATCTGAGTGGATGTATGAGTGGATAATAATGAATGTTGGGTGAGTGGCTGCAGCTACGTGGACGCATGAGTGGCTGAGTGGATGGATATTTGGATGTGTGGCAAGTTTAGTTTAAAAAGTAAGGCTATATGTTTGCCTATGACCCTTAGGCACGAAGGGTTAAGGTGAGATTCTCTTGTTGGTGAATTGGAAGGTTTTTTATTCCTCCAAACTATTTTACGAAACACTCAATCTCTTATTAGTTTTCTGGCCTAGTTAGGGGAAATCAGTAGCCTTCCAATTTTTCCTCAAGAGAATCTCCCCTTTAGGATCGATAGACTATGTGGATACCAAGTGGATTTAATTAAGGAAATACAGATTGAATAAATAGTTAGTGGGTTACATTAGAGGCTCATATACTGCATTAATGGGTGTAAAATAATTGAATGTATAAAAAAAATGGTACAAATGAACACAGGGATGGATAACGGATGGGTAAAAAAATAAATAAAAAAGACAAAAAAATTGTATGAATTATGACTGAATTAGAGTCAGATGTGTGTGTGTGTGTTTGGCTTACATGTACCGTATGAAAGTATAAAGATGGTACGTACCGTACGTACATACGTTCGTTATACTGGTGACAACTGAATGGGATGTGGAATTGTTGTTGACATATCCTAGTCTTACACCCTCCTTGTGTGTAACTGAATAAGACCCCTCTCTGTCAACTTATAGTAAATTGTGTATCCCGTTACCATGTATTGTATTGCACTGACAGGATGTAATGAAGTGCACACTCCCCACCTCCACCGTGCTTACAGTTACCTATTTTTTTTTTTTTTTATAAGCAAGGCCTGAAGTCAAGGCACTGCACTGTTGCCAGGTCTGCTTGAATAAATTTCCCTAACTTCACCTTTAGAATTTCCCTTTTTACCTCAATAATTCTCTGTTTACTCTTGAACATTGACGGTCTTTTTGGTATTTCGTCTGGTAGAAATTTCCCTGTTTACTCATGAACAATCTTTATAAAATTTCCCTGTGCGGACTTCAAAATTCCATAAAACAGAGAAATTTCCCTGCATCCGGCATGTATATCAAAGGACATGACTTACTAATATTAATAAAGAGACACAAACACAACAAAAATAACTTTCTTAGAATTATAATCAATATATATTATACTCTCTTGAAAAAATAATGCAACAATGAATGCGTCAGAAAGTAAACACAAAACAGTTGACGCAAATCATCCCAAACTCTTATAGCAGCCGCTGTAGGGGAGACGTATTATAGTGAGTGACGATAAATTAGGGCCGTATTCAAGGATATCTATGGTGTTGACGATGGCGTGGTACCAGTACGATGACTCTTGTTTTTCTAGGGAGCCATCGTACCGGTACAACGCCATTGTATGCACCACAAATGTTTTTGAATATGGCCCATATATACAGGCAGTGTTTGTGCTTGCTTGACCGTATTATCCAAGGCAGTAGTAGTAGTATCATTTTATAGACTACAACGATAATAATTACATGTACAGTATAGCATTCCCAGTACTGAGACATTAGTGATATTACCCACCCTGAAACTATGGTACGACACGAAATTATTCTGTGAAAGGAATTCTTCTACACTGCCAGACCTGTGTTTACCTCAAGATGAACGACACTAGACCAAGGAGGCCCTACAGAAGGTATGTAATTAAGGTACAATTACCCCAAGTCGTAATACAACTTCCGTTTTCTCACTCCCACACTACCTAGGATATATTTTTTTTTCTTTTCCCCAGACTCTCCTTTTTAAGATATTCAACTGACCCTCTGTTTCCTTTGTACTTGCTGTCCCACCTCTCGTGCTACAGGATCTTCCAGGCTTAGGGAAGTCTTCCTTAATCCTCAATTTAATTAAATCCCCTACCTTCTGCTCTTGTAAAAGGTTAATTAGCCAAATATCAAGTTAAGTAGCCTAATACTGGTGCTTATGAATCGATTAGTATATAGCCTAGCCTACTTATGAGATGGAGAGATTCTGTGATGGTGAGGCAGTGACAAACAATTTCACATGTACTAGATTGTTTTTATACCTGATGTTGGAGGATGATGATGCTTTGGTGTCATGTATATATTATGTTCTTGACTATGAAAATTCTGTACATTCGATACCGTAATGCTTCACAATGGTTTTGATTCGAGGCTTGACACCCAAGAGGTTGAATAGGTGTCACACATTTTATACCATGGTCTCTGGGTTAAACTATTCAAATACATTATACTGATATCGTCTGCAGACACTATTTTACGGTAAAAATAATAGTATAGTTAGACGAGGTACTGTAGCTTAATTTTACTATCAGATAATACTAATTTATTCTTCAAGTACGTTTTCCTAGGTTAGGTTAGGTTAAAAAACAATTGGTCACCTTGGGGGTGTATTGTCCGATAGTAAAGTTTTACCGATCAGGCTGTACAAAGAATGGTATGATGGTAGAAAATATTATTATGTTGTGTGGAACATTTGGCGTGGTAGGAAATGTGAGAGGCTGCACTGTGAAGGAGCAATATGGTATAAGAGTGTTGGCCTATACAGGAAAAAAAGTGAGAAAGAAAGAAGGTAGAGAGAAACAATGGAGGGAAGGAAAGAGACCGGGGAGTGGATATAATTGCTACTGAGAAAGTGTGCCAATAAAGTAAAGAACAAAGGTGTATGTGACACACACACACACACTAAGCGCGAAAGTTTGTTAGTTTGCAGTAAAGCAATATCTCTATTTCTCAGCAAATCTCCACCAATTTTGTTACGGAATCCAGTTGCATCCAAGAATAATGCAACAATATAGAACACCCGGACCCAAGCTCTCTCTGGGGTAGCCTATTATCTTTAGCCGATTATTCTCGTGAAGCGGAAGCGTCCCTAATTGACAAGTAGGGTATAGTACTGTATAATTTATGAGTTACTTGCACACGTTCTCTCTCTCTCTCTCTCTCTCTCTCTCTCTCTCTCTCTCTCTCTCTCTCTCTCTCTCTCTGTATAATTTATGAGCCACTTGCACACATTCTCTCTCTCTCTCTCTCTCTCTCTCTCTCTCTCTCTCTCTCTCTCTCTCATTGGAGCAGGGTAGGATACAGTCCAGAACAGATGGAGACGGTAGCAACAAGAAGGCGCATGTAGGATAATCTAGAAAGTTTGAGGCAGTGTGTTCAATATCCGGGTGAGGTAGTGGCAAGGAAGGTAATGTGAGTTGTTGGTGTGGGTAGCAACAGTGAGGTGGAGGTATGTAGGTGGTGTGGGCGAGGTAAAACCAACAACAGCGAGGTGGTGTGGGTGTTTGTGTGAAAGGAACAAAGACGAGTAGGTGTGGGTGAAAGTGTGGGTAAAATAGCAACAAGGAGGTGAAACTATTGACGATGTTAATGGAATAACCTCAAAGAATGACGATGTGGATAATATACAAAGAAAGAAGTGAAGGTATTGGTTGGTGTAATTGCAACAAAGTGGTGAAGGTGTGGGTGTAATAGCAAGGAAGTATGATGAAGGTGTGGGTATAATAGCAAGGAGGTATGATGAAGGTGTGGATGTAATAGCAACAAAGTAATGAAGGTGTAGGTGTAATATCAACAAGGTGGTGAAGGTGTGGGTGCAATAGCAACAAAGTAGTGAAGGTGTAGGTTGGTGTAATTGCAAGAAGGTGGTGAAGGTGTGGGTGTAATAGCAAGGAGGTATGGTGAAGGTGTGGGTGTAATAGCAACAATGTAGTGACGGTAGCCTATGGGTGAGATGGCAACAATATAGTGAAGGTATGAGTGAGATGGCAACAATGTAGTGAAAGTATGAGTGAGATGGCAACAAGAGGATGGAGGTGTGAGTGAGATAGCAACAAGGAAAAAGTTGAGAGGGATACCATAGCAACCAACGGCTCTCTCAAAGAGTAACCTCTATAAAATCATACACAATCATCCCGGAAGTGTGTGTGTGTGTATGATGATTTTATACCGTAGTGTGGGTTTCAATGTCCGTTATCTGTTGGCTACTTTGTCGTTATTAGGCTACCAGGGTGTTTTTATCTTCACTCTATCTGTTGATTTTCCACATACTATCCTTCCCTATTAAGTCTTTATTGCACACAAAGACTGTTTTAGCTTATATTGTATCCGTGTTTTGTGTTGGACTGTAGGCCTCCTGGACCTCGAACTGTATATTAAATGAAAGTTTAATTCGAAGGGATGAACCTGGCCGCTTCTATATAGCCTATACTGATACAATTAAGACAATACTAGTAATAAATATTATTTCCAATATTCTATCTATCTTAGGTGAGTCAATATCTTCCCTGTTCAGCAGCACAAGACAGGAGTTTATGTCAATAGACCTCAACTGGCATATAGCCTACAGTAGCCTAACCGATAGGCTACTTTTGCGAGCAGTACCGTATAGTGTAATTTCACAATGCACTTTACCAAAAAAGATGATAAAGCAGATAACATTATAACATATCATATTTTTTTCATGAAGAACAAATGCTGAATTTAGAGGAAATCGAGTGACGTAGAGTATATTTGTAGGAAGTAGTTATCACAACAGATAACATCCTGCCTGACATGTAATGGACATTCTCATTTACCCGTACTCAGAGTTTCAGTATAATATCATATTGGTTAATATTATTAAATGCATTTAACAAAACTAGTACTCCTGAATACTTGGAAAATGAGATTGCGTTATATTATTAATTACAATAAGCCCTATACACTCGACTAACCTGGAAAAATATGTCGTCGACCAAGGTGGCGTCGATGATGGCACTGTATTCTGGACTCTTTAGTGTTTGCTGGTACCCTCTGGCGGGGGAGAGAGAGAGAAAAAAAAAGATTATAAAAAGAGTTATAATTATCAGACGATTGATTTTCACGTTGCAGGAAAGCTCTACAAAATAAAACCTTTATAATATTATATTTTCAGTAACACATAGACAACAGTTCACGCTTTTGAAAACAGTTTTGGACGAATGCCATTTGATTTACTGTATGTTATAAAAATGAGGCCAACGATGTAGGTGAATGATTGGACTCAACTTTTCCCTCCAAACTGCCATAAAACATCACCTTCCGTACATGTAAACCATCAACTAATTACCTAAAGTGGACTATATATAGACTACAGAGAATTCCTGTTTGGTGTCGTTTCCTTGGAGGGGTCAATACCCTACAGTTGACATGGACAACGCTACAAATAATAATAATAATGATAATAATAGTAATAATAATAATAATATAAAATAACACCTATAAAAATAAAGTATAAAATGCACTATCACCCATCCTCTGACAAGTGTATATCATTCTCAGTTCCTGTGTGAAGGGAGGGGAACAACAACAACATTAGCAGTGGATGAAGGTTTAGGTGCTTATGAAAGGAACGACTAGCCTATTATATGCTGTGAAATTATCTCTAAGCATATTCTACATTGTGGGCTAATATTTATAAGTCAGAGTGATTGTATGTTACAGGGATTGAAGGAGTACTGGATATTGGGTAAACTAGAGTAGATAAAACAACAACAACAACAAAAGTATAAAATTTGGTTATTCTACATTGAGGAAAGTTAGTGATAAACGCAAGAAGCCCGCTTAAAGTTCTTTATAGGTTAGGCTACCTTTGAAATAAAATGAATGAGAGGCCCCAATATCGTGTTAGGTTTTGTACGAGATACTTAAACACATTGCATTTGAAGGTGCGTAGGTTGTAGTAAGGGGGAAAGATGGAAGAGAGTAGAGTGCTGTAGAGTTTACCAGTTGTTTATATGAAAGACTGGGAGTACCGGTAACCAGAGAGAGAGAGAGAGAGAGAGAGAGAGAGAGAGAGAGAGGGGGGGGGGTGGGGAAGGTGATCGAGGAGTGAGGAAGGAGGGGGGTGAAAGTGTGTAAGAAAGAGCAAGATTAAAGGTGACATTTGGCTGGTGGTTGTGACGTGAGAAGGGTGAGCAGCCAGACAAAGTGAGGGTCATTGAGATAACACACTCGGAGAACTATATGGTGGAGAGAGAGAGAGAGAGAGAGAGAGAGAGAGAGAGAGAGAGAGAGAGAGAGAGGAGAGGAGAGAGAGAGAGAGAGAGAGAGAGAGAGGGGGGGGGGGAATAGTACTAATGCGTGACAGTATTGCAGAAA
>JAWQEG010002301.1:45000-46541 GCA_033782935.1 Petrolisthes cinctipes
ATACAAAGTGAGGATTGTGTCTTTAGATTTAAACTCGAATGCTCTGCCGATAAAGCCGATAGTTTTATTTGCTTTCTTAATTACTTCCGTACACTGCTGACTGGGTTTTAGGTTACTTGATACTGTTACCCCTAAGTCTGTCTCTCGATCCACGCTTTTGAGTTGCTTACATTTAACGAGTAGTTTGCTGCTACGTTACGATGTCCGATGTGGAGCACTTTACATTTATCTGAATTGAAGGACATTTGCCAAGTTTTCGCCCAATTTGACAATTTATCGAGATTATCTTGCATTTCTTTAGTCTGTGCGTTAGTGAGTACTGTATTTGCAATTTTGTGTCGTCGGCAAACTTCGATATTATACATGAGAGGCCTTCGTCTATGTCGTTTATGTAAACTAGGAATAGGATTGGCCCTAAAACTGACCCCTGTGGCACCCCGCTCGTAACATCAGTCCAACTAGAAGATTTTCCATTTATTACCACGCGTTGTTTACGGTTGCTTAGCCAATTCTCTATCCATCTTACGGTATCGCCTTGGATTCTGTGTGATTTTAATTTAGTTATTAAGCGTTTATGGGGAACTTTGTCAAAGGCCTTTTGGAAATCTAGATAAATTATGTCTACTGCTTTATTCTTATCGTATTCATTGAAAATGTCATTTAAAAAGTCTAATAGGTTCGTTAGGCAAGAGCGTTTATTACGAAAACCGTGTTGAGTGTCTCTAAGTAAGTTGTTTTCCTCTAAGTGATTTGTAAGTTTATCTCGTATGATTGTCTCTAGCATTTTGCATACGACTGAGGTTAGGCTGATAGGGCGATAGTTGCTAGGTAGAGATTTGCTGCCTTTTTATAAATATTGGTGTTACGTTAGCGAGCTTCCATTCGTCAGGTATTGTTCCGGTGTGTAAAGAATAGTTAAAGAGCAGAGTCAGAGTGTTTACCTATTTCACTTTTCGCTTCCTTTAATACGCGAGGGGAGATCGTGTCTGGGCCAGGTGACTTATTTACATTTAATTTATCAATACATTTTATTACGTCCCTTTCTGTAATGCTGATATTACTTAATACCTCGGTGTTTTCATTTTGGACTGTTGTTTCTGTTGGTATATCGTTCGGGTTTTCTATAGTAAAGACTGATGCAAAGAAAGTGTTAAGGATACCACTCATTCGCTCTTCATCTGTAGTAAAGTCCCCATTCTCATCAAGTAGTGGTCCGATAGTTGACGTGAGTACTTTCTTATGCCGAATATAACTGTAGAACTCTTTCGGGTTTGTCTTACTTTGATTTGCAACGTGTTTTTCAATGGTAATTTTACTCTGTTTGAGAGAGAGAGAGAGAGAGAGACGAGAGAGAGAGAGAGAGAGAGGAGAGAGAGAGAGAGAGAGAGGAGGGGGGGTTGGATCTGAGGATGAAAGAAGACAGCCCTAGAGAGAGAGAGAGAGAGAGAGAGAGAGAGAGAGAGAGAGAGAGAGAGAGAGAGAGAGAGAGAGAGAGAGAGAGAGAGATAGAGAGAGACGAGACGAATCGGAACAACAACAAG
>JAWQEG010002302.1:5000-57500 GCA_033782935.1 Petrolisthes cinctipes
GACGTCGTGAAGTGTGTGTGTGTGTGTGTGTGTGTGTGTGTGTGTGTGTGTGTGTTAATTCATATTGATTTTTCTTCCTTTCCTCATTTTTCTCCAGTTTTCTTTCCTTAGTTCGAAAAATAGTTTTATACTAAAAACTATACATTCTTTTTCATTTATTCACATTCTTCCCATGCAGCTTTCTCTTCCCTTTCTTGTCCTCCACTCTCCCCCCCCCACCTTACACACACACACACACACAGAGAGGGAGGGAGGGGAGGGAGGAGGGGACACAAGAGAGATAAGGAGACCGGTTGAATCCACTGAATGACTAGGGATGGGGAGGAGGAGAGGGAGAAAGAGGAGGGAGGTAACATCGAGGGAGAAGGAGAAAATCAAGGGGTGAATTTGATGAGTTACGAGGGAGGAAGAATAACTGTAGTACCGTAAGTAAAGACCAATAGTTCACAACGATAATGATAATTATGTGAGACAGGAAGACAGACACAGACATATAGGCAGACAGACAGACAGGGAGTATGAATAAGACACGTAGATAGAGAAAAAACAAAAAACAAAACTAGAGATTTAATGGGAGAATGAGTGAGAAGGGATGCAATTGGTGCGAAAGATAATACAGGTACAAGGAAATAGTAACTGACTGTTCTCTCTCTCTCTCTCTCTCTCTCTCTCTCTCTCTCTCTCTCTCTCTCTCTTTGTGTGTGTGATGGATGAATAGGTAGGCTAGTTAGTATTGACTGGCCTGCTTTCTCCATTGAGAGAGAACGGTAGTGACAACACGTGTGTGGACTTACTGTACATTACTCATACACCCACACATACACACGTGCCTACAGAACATACATACGTACATATATACATTCTTCTTTTATGTGTATATATGTAAATGACTAAATATTATATTTTTCTTTACAGGTATGACGATGTGCTGCTAAGGTGTGAGTGATATTGGTGAGATATAGTACAGTAATGGCAAGTAGGTACGGTAGGTATTGACGACGTTGTGAATTGTAATGAATGGTGGTAATGATGCAGTGTTGGTGTGAAGACCCACGTGGTGACCAACAATCAATTAATATTTGGTGCATGTGTTGGTATGGAGTTGTGAAGTGTAATGGCTACCCTATCTTACCCTGATTTACACCCAGAGTATACCCATACTTAGACACAGACAAGGTAAACACAGTATATTATCATTATCTTGTACCTGTATACGGTAGGAGAGATGGAGACAATAAAGGGTGGGGATCGATATGGACAAGTGACAGAGGAAGAGAAAAAGTAATATGAAGAGAGAAATGAGAGAGGGGGATCGGGATAGAGTGAAACAAAGACAAAAGGGGACAATAAGACAGGAAGGATGTGTTAATAAGTCACATGACACTATGGTTAACATTTTGGTTCAGGACACGTTCAGGTTCAGGACACGTTCTGGTCAAACACACACACACACACACACACACATATAATGGGTGGTGAGGCCAGTAAAAATTGGGAGGGACAGGGAGGTATATATTAAGGAAGGAGGAGGGAGGGAGGGGAGTGTGGGCCTCCTCGCTACCTACCCACCTACGTCATAATCTCTCTCTCTCTCTCTGTGTGCGTGTGTGTGTCCTCCAACTGGTGTGCATTAATTCTGTTCTGAATAATGTGCATCTCTGTTTGTAGAAAGCTCACTACGGACGGAGAGAAAGTGGGGCTGAAGAGAGAGAGAGAGAGGTGGTTTAGAAATGTACCGTATACCGGTACAAGATAATGATAATATACTGTGTTTACCTTGTCTGTGTCTATGTATGGGTATACTCTGGGTGTAAATCAGGGTAAGATAGGGTAGCCATTACACTTTTCAATATATACCTCCCTGTCCCTCTCAATTTTTACTGGCCTCACCACCCATTATATGTGTGTGTGTGTGTGTGTGTTTGACCAGAACGTGTCCTGAACCAGAATGTTAACCATAGTGTCAAGTGACTTATTAACACATCCTTCCTGTCTTATTGTCCCCTTTTGTCTTTGTTTCACTCTATCCCGATCCCCCTCTCTCATTTCTCTCTTCATATTACTTTTTCTCTTCCCCTGTCTCTTGTCCATATCGATCCCCACCCTTTATTGTCTCCATCTCTCCATTCCTTTCTCTTCTTCATGTCTCCCTCCCTTTCTTGTCTCTATCTCACCCTCCCTTGTCTCCATTTCCCTCCCTTACTTTTATCTATCTTTCACTTCCTCCCCTTTCTCCTCTCTTTCATTCTTATCTAATCTTTTCCTCGTCCTTCTTTCCCGTTTCATGCATCCTCCTTCAACTTACCTTCTACCGTCTTTTCCTCCTCCTCATCATCCTCCATTATTACTTCTGTGGACCACGCCTTGCTTCCTCATTCCTTCATACCCTACCTCCTCTGTTTCACCTTCATCTTTCCTTCCCTCCTACTCAGCCCATAATTATCTTAATATCCTTCTCCCTCCCACCCCTTCCTACCATCCTTCGTCTCTCTCTCTCTCTCTCTCTCTCTCTCTCTCTCTCTCTCTCTTCAAAAATAACTATAATAACTATGCATGTGTGCTATTAACATGTCAGGCACATACCTTCCTTCTTGGAGCTTCACCTCGACCTCTCTACCTCACAGTCTTCCTCATCTCGACCAATTGCTTGTCTACCTACCAACTCCATCCATGTATGTACAGTACAGGAAGAGTTTGTTGTAGTGGTACGGGAAGGGATTAACAATTTATTATTCTTCTTGGCCTAGTGTCAGTGTGAGGACCGAGGGGGTATTGTCATGCACTCAAATTAATTAAGGGGCTACTGGTTACTGCAAAATATCCCGTACTCGTATACTGACTTTACTGAGGTAGCCTAGTCATTTTCTTAGCCCGTCTAGCTTGGAGGAAATGTTTGTAATCATATGGCAGTTACATTTATGCCGTAGATTCCCAATGTATATCTCACAGCATTTTATTGTTTACTGCTGGACTAGACCTGTTCATTAGAAAGGAGGGAAGGAGGGATATTGCTATGAAATTCTTCTACTCTTTGTTGGCTCCCGGGCGAAGTTTATTTACTAAGTTGCTTGGGATGAGAGGAACGTATTGGCATTTACTTTTGACACTGGTGTTTGTATGTATGTATATTGCAGGCGTCCTTAACAGTTTGTACATTTTCACCCTTATAATTATAATGATCGTGTTGTGAAGTAAAGTATATAGTCTAAGAAGTAGGCTTGATATTACGAGGATCCCTTTTCTTTAGGTTCTAAGTTAATATTGAATGTTGACTATAGGTAACTTTGGGTCCCTTTTGATGCAGTAGAATACAAGATTAAAAATTCAAGGTCAGCAAGATGGCAAGACTAGACGGAAGAGGTGGGAGTGGAAGGAGGAGGAGGAAGATATGCACCTAACAGAGACCTAACAACTCCATTACGTAACCCCGCCAAGGGCTACGTAGTGATGAGGAAGAGCTGGTAGAATGTCAACAAACTCAGTAATAATAGTTATATCATGGCCAGAGGACTGGGTTTGGTTAGTTATTGCCTGGTATGGTGACCATGTTGCGCACGAAGTATTGTATACATACTGAGTATTATTGTCCTAGGATGATAGGATGGAAAATTGCAGTTTGCTTACTGAGTGGCCCAGTATGGCTTCCCCACCTACTACCTTCCACCTTCGTTAGACTAAACACGTCTTAATATATCCACACATATTCCGCCCACATTGAGAATATAAGCAAGAAAGGTGTTATATCATAACTACTTGATTATACAGCTACTTGAAATAATAGATAATTGCAGTTGGGGTTATTTTGAAGGTGGAACAGCAAACTTATTGTGATGCTCACTGAGTGGCTATGTGTCACCCACGGTCCCACCCTCTGTATACTGAATTCTTGTAACACACTTTTTTCATTATCTCGGATATCTCTTCCCCTCTCTGCCAGTCCTCGATAACTTCGAATGCGGCTTACATAATCTCGGTTTGATTCAACCTTAGGAGTGTAGCTGGACTCATACGAGCATTTAAATGAGTTAATGAGAGAACCGACGGTTTATAGTGATGAGTAAGATGTGTGTGTGTGTGTGTCTGATACAGCTTGTCTTCTTTGTTTCTGTCCCCTGTACTGTATAGCAACATTTTTCATACCTATAGTAGTGCTCCGAGTTGTGATTTTGTAAATATTAATATATTTTCTTACTCTTGCATGCTTCCCCCATTTAGCCTAATTTTGTAATGGTTATAATATGTCCTGGTTTTGTTGTGGGATGAGAGTGAAATACTCATAAATGTGTACAGGATGACAATATGTGTTTTAGGGTACTTGAATATTATAAACTGCTGCAGATTTACGAGTATTGATACAAATAAATGGTAACATACGTAAAGAGCTTAAATTGACGTCACTAACGATTGTACAGTATATGCTATAAATAGTGTATTCCTCCAAACTTGTGCTAATAATATATAGATACGTATTGTACGAGTAATAAGTATACTGTGGTGGCCTACTTCTTGGCAGATTTTAATTCAAAGCAAGTGGTAGCCTGTGGTACGTATGTTGATGACATTGTACCCGATATGAGAGTAAGGGGGTCGAGTTAATTGGGTTCTCTTCGTTCTATCACTCATCTCGCATGTACTGCAGACAGATACAATCGTTATCATTTGTACAGACAGATATTAATGAGTCGCTCAGCATCTACTAATACACACACGTGTGGCTCAGTAGAATTATTGGACAAAATTCCCAGCCTCCTATGTCCCTGTTTACCTAGCACCATGATTCGATAGGCATAATGCCTCAGTGAAGTGGAGGTACAGTTTGCAACAGGAGGTATTCTTACATAGGCTATATGGGAAGAGAAGTAATTATTTTGGAAGTACTGCAATAAATGGTCTACCAAGTGACTCGATTATTGCAAAACAACAAACATAATAATAATGGTGTATGTATTGCAGTTAGGCCTACGTATTTTGTAAACCCTGCGTGGGTACAAATTCTTGTGGTCATGAGTAGCCTACACCACACAACAAGATGTTAACACAGTATCAGTGAGAATCTAATGGTGGTCAAAAGTCCTGCAACCTGGTGAATAACAGCGAACCATTTGAGTGAATCTTATGAACCAATATTGCAGACCAACAGCTATAGTTTCGGATACATTTTTCGAAGCCATCTCATTGGAAGGTGTTGCAGGACTATTGACCATGACTGTACCATCACGCACCGTGTTCTGTTTGAATGTTGCTGATTTGGCAACTTTGAAATCCCCACTCCCAGGGATGGAAGCAAGGTTATATCATCCTTTACATTTACATCATCAGATAGAGCGGGGTTGGTACACAGTGTTGGTAACTTGGATTTGTTTACATAGATCGGCTGCATGATTGTGCCCCCGAGGCTCCAACAGATGGCTGGCTGAGTTGTACAAATTCAGAATTTCATATCGTTTAGCAATTCATATTATGTATAGAGTATTATAAGATGTAATTCAAGTTGCAAATCTTCTGTAGATTTGGTAAATTTACAGAAGAACTGGGTTCACTATATTGTGTATTTTAGTATCATTACCTACTATTTTGGACCATTCTAAAACACTTTTATTCTATAGTGTTTCTTTCGGAGATGCCCCGTTTTCGAGATATGCCCCGTTTTACAAACATAATTTGAAAATTAGTCTGACCTCACCTGACCTGACCTAACCTAACCTAGACAACAGCAGACTACCGGGACCTAACCTGGGCAAACTACCGGGACCTAACCTACGCAAACTACCGGGATATAACCGGTGTAAACTATCATAAAGTGACTTGGGCAAATTCCCAGGACCTAGCCGGATGCGGTAACACTGCGCGATCCTAGCCAAAAACCCAGTTATTCTGTAATAATACCCAAGAGTTATAATTGTTAAGTTGTATAGAGTTTAATTAAGGCGGTAGTCATGCGGGCGCTGGGCCACTGATTCCACCAAGCTATGTTTCAAAGATAAAGTGATATGCTGATGAAGGCTGTTACCATGCAAAGTTTGGAAAAGTCTGTTGAACTTCAGTTGTGGCAGGAAATGAATGTAGGTCGTGGTGTTGTTGATTGTCTGAGTCAGCTGTGATGGTGGTGATATGTAAATATTGGTCAGCCTGCAGATGTGTCCTTTCCTTCTGTTTTTTTTTTTTCTCCATTCCTTCTTCCACTGTTGTATGTTCTCCTTTTTTCATATCATTTTCATTATCATTACACCCCTCACTTCTTTCCGTTTCCTTCCTATATCTCCTCCTCCGCTTCCTTCCCATACCTCCTCCCCTTCCTTCCCATATTTATTTCTTCCCGTCCATCTCTCTCTTTCTCCCATATCTCCTCCTCACCTTCCTTCCCCCAGGCAAGTCCACCATAGGCAAACTTCCTGCTTCTCATAGACGATATGTAGCCCTTCACTTCCTTCTTTCAACCCTTCCCTCCTCCTCCTCCCTTTCTCCCTCCCTTTATACACACGACCTTGCCTTCATCTCCCCTTCATCCACCATACCATATTATATTACACCCTTGTATAGCTACAACCTCTCATTTCACAAATTTCTCCTTACTCGCTCAGCCTCTCAATCCCATTCCCACGTGGTCTGCTCCAGGATTAATAGAATATATTCTATTAAATATTCTATATCTATTAATCCTGCTGCTGCTCTCTCTCTCTCTCTCTCTCTCTCTCTCTCTCTCTCTCTCTCTCTCTCTCTCTCTCTCTCTCTCTCTCTCTCTCTCTCTCTCTCTCTCTCTCTCTCTCTCTCTCTCTCTCTCTCTCTCTCTCTCTGACCATATAAGGCAATAGTATTCGACTTGACCTGACTTGACATGAGTTGACCCACATGCTGCAACCCTTCTGGGATAATGACGAGGGAAGCCACACATAGGTTAAGGCTTGGCAGGTTAGTAGAACAAAGAATTAAAGGTTCAAGATGAGGAGCAGCAGGATGGTGTACACGATGGTGGTGGTGCTTATGATAATGCGGTGATGGTGCGGTTGATGTATGATTCCTTACGTAACTATATATATGCGAGTCCCATAAACTGCGGTAATTAAATGGTCCAAGATTAACCGGGATGGTTAGGTATGCAAATCCGCCCGAGTCCAGATTAGGGTAGTCCAGGTCAGGTCAAGTCATCCTAATTCTATAAAAAAGTGCATTATTTTGAGAGTGTGGCCCTGTAGTCTGCCTCGGCTCTCCTCTAGAATTTCCGTATGGTACCAAATTAATTTCATCATAGTTGAGTGGCTAAGAGTTCGTACAATAATTCTCAATTGGCACCTTAGTTTAGTCTGCAGTCTGCACTATAATTACATTATATTACATGTGAATTTGTGCTCATTATGTTGTGTGTGTAGTAAAGATGAGATAGTGTTGTACTTGTATCTTTAGTTTTGTTCTCAGTAGTAAGTAGGCCAAATCATATTTTATAAGGTCACTTTACTAGGCTATACTGTTTACTATAATGAGTTTAAAGCGGCCAGGGCAATGTTTTAAGTGACTTGTTTCCTTCGTCAGGACAGGAAGTGTAACGGACAAGAAATTCTTTTCTGATATGGATTGGTGGGTTGGGAAAGTGTTGTGTCGTTTAGCAGCGCGTGTGATCAGGGGAATGGTGAAGGACGCTAAAAAAAGTAGTAATGTGTGTGTGTAATTTTGTAGGTTTCTTATTGGTCCACTGATATCACATGCCCATGATGGTTACACAGAAGAATAAGGGGTTGGGATATTATTGGTAAGGGTTGGCAGTGAATTTTTCATAAGTCGGACTTTTAATACTAAAAGCTGAAACAAGACTGTATAGATGACAAGTCATATGTGTGTGTGGCGCATACACTTGTTTGTGGGTCTTTCTGTTTGTCTTTGTCTCCATCTTTCTATATGGCTGTCCAGCTACTGTATCTTTCTATGAATTCTGCTATCCTTCCACCGTGACACTTCAAGTGATATAAATATCCTTAGCTGTTGCCATTAATGTTTTCTTTCCAGTTAACCAGTAAGTCTATAACTAATTCAGCACATCACTTGTATCAGGTACAGAGTGCAGAGGATGAGGGGATGTGCGTGTGGTATGGACAATGCGGGGCCAACCCACTCTCCTTGTTCGGTAGCCAGGCCAACTGTCCCTACAATGGCACTGCCAAGCCTCTCCCCTCCGCTGACAGGGACAACCTCGCCATCGTCTGTCCTGAACTGGTTGCTGAACTGGGTAAGAAACTGACTACCGGTACAATACTTAACTGAAGTAGTCTAACGCACTTGATGATGGCACAATGTAGAGGAGAGAGAAAGAAAGAAAACAGTTTGACTACTGTCTCCTGGACTCTGGCCTTCATAATGCTGGAAACATGGAAGAAGAGACAGTGAGAAGAGACAGGCACAAATTTAAGACCGAGAAGAAATGGAACAAATAGAACAAAAATAAACAGTGTTGAGGAATAAGGACATAACTTCTCATTTGATGCCTTCTTTCTGTACTCTTTAATTCTATGTACAGTATTGAGTTATATATACCTCTAGAACTTCATTCACCTTGCCAATACCATATAGGCAAGCCATTGGCTCCAGGTCACAACTTGCTATCCCTATTCTATCCCTTTAAATGTTGTGCTGACTTTTATGTTTTTCTTTGCCATCAACATTTCAATTGATCTCTACAGAGGCAAAGCAAGGTGGGGCGGACATCAAAACATGCTGCAATGGTACACAGGTCTTGTCGGTAATGCAACAGATGAGCACCGGCTCATTGCTACTCCAGCGGTGCCCCACCTGCGTCGCCAACTTTCGTCAGGCTTTCTGCCACATTACCTGTGACCCACAGCAGTCCCAGTTCATGAGAGCCAAGGAGATACTCACCGCACCTGATACTAGTGAGTTACCTGCTGTAGTATTCTGCAGATTTACCTAAGCAGATGCCTTCTTGCTGTTTCATTTTATTTCTTGCATTTGTTATATTTCTTCAGTCACAAATGTGTTGTATTTATTAATTATACATGCATGTATAGTTTTCTTTATCAATGAGATACTCATCACACATGTTATCAGTTTAATTGGTTTATTAGCATGTTTTTCTTGGTTTTTAGCTTTTTGCTTTTCTTTTAATTTGTTTATTGACTTTTCATACCTTTTCTCCCTTTTGCATCTTTCAAGAGGATAATATTGTTTTGGAACTTTTGTCTGATTGCATCTGTATGAGCATTGATTAGTGGGAGGTCATTGTGAAGACAATATACAGGTGCACTACACACTGGTACTTAAAAACTTGGTTGGGATACTTTTGAAGATAGTGAAAAGATATATAGCTGTATTTTGTAGCTGTATATACATAACTGCAACCTTTTATCCTTTTTGTATCAGATAATAATTTAAGAGAATTTTTTTTACCAGGTGAGGAGGAGCATTCACAGTCAGCATTACAGTATTAATCTGTTTTATCAAGTCAGAAGATTTTGACCTGAAGAAACAGTAGAAAAACCATAGCAGTAAAAAGTCGTCCTCATATTGTACAGTATTTGTGTGATCCGATTATGCATTCTAGTGTTGTATGGTAATAGGAAAGGAATTGAAGGTAGTTAACCCTTCCTTACCTTACAGACAAGTCTGTCATCTCAATTCTGGAGGTCCACATCACTAAGCAGTTTGTCTCTGGCGTCTACGAGTCCTGCCGAGATGTACTGATGCCCTCTGCCAATGAACCAGCCATATCAGCCATGTGTGGCCAATGGGGCACCTACTACTGCAATGGCACACGCTGGTTTGACTTTATGGGATCAATGAGCAATGGGTTTGCTCCTTTTGAGATTGACTATGTGTACACTGAGGGACAGAACTCCTCCTTCATTCCCTTTAACAGAACTGTCATTCCATGCAACCAGCCTGCTTCGGTAAGATTTTTTACCTGCTTATAGCTGCTTGAAAATAAACAGCAGTATCCGATAAAGCATTTTGTTTATGATAGTATGAGAGTAAGCTTGTTAAGAAGGGAGTACAGTTGATACTTTAACTCAATAACTTTAACATTCTTGATATATATTTGTGAATGCCCAGTTAGAGGATAACCTTGGCAGAGGTATATAAGAACTCCTCTGCCTCATTTAGCTAGGATATTTGCTGAGGGTTGCCAGCCCACCATCATTTGCACTTTTTTTCCCCAGGGAAACTGGATGATGAGGCTGACTCTCCTCCAGAGGTTCCTTACACCACATAATTACTTCACCAATCATATCTCCTTGACCTGAATGTCCTAGATCAGTAACATGTCATTCTACCATCTGTAATAAAAAAATATCAGTCAATCTGTGAACATTTGTTCTTCCTCTGCCTTTCAGAACACAAGCCAGAAGGCATGTAGCTGCCTGGACTGCCGAGAATCATGCCCACAGCCCAAGCCCCTACCTCCACCCCAACCCCCCTTCACCATTCTGGGCATTGATGCTCTGGTGGTGGTAATGGCCCTCATCTTCCTTCTCTTTACCTCTTGCTTCATCACCATCTACATCTGTTTATCTTGCCGCTCCCAGAGTGTTGACAGTGAGTAATTTAAACTCTTATTATGTTCAATTTTTACGTACGGAGGTGAAGACCCTTTGAGCATTGCCTACATATCTTAAGGCACAACTTTCAGACTGTATTTATCTTTTATGAATTAAGAATCCATGTATAGAATGTATTTACCGTGAACTCTTAATATATGCTTAACCAACCACAATTCACTGTGTTATGCATGTTTTTGGAAATAATGAAGAGTCATACAATTCGGAAATCTAAACTTCCATCCCTTCTCTGTTAAGAAATAAACAGTTAGTAATAAAAAACTTCCTCACTCCCTTTTGCTGCCTACCTGCTGCTGTCCAGGACTAATAGAGATATTCATTGTAGACCTCTCTGGTCTGAATTCTGGTGTGGAGCAGAGAGCACATGCCCGTGCCTGGGAAGGTACGGAGGTAGTGGAGCTGACTTCTGTCTATTGATGTTGATATGCTCACTTGCTTTATCTGTAGTAAATATAATCCAGTATAATGTGTATTGGTAATTCTATATGCCAGGTACACACTTTTTTCACTTATAATGTGATGGTTTTATACTGTCTTTAATGTGTATGGTACTGTACTGAAAAACTTGAAGATGTAGGCCTACTTCTTAGAATAACATCAGATTAGCAAAGGACATAGAAGATTGTTATTACTTTAGGAAAATAGTTGTATTGCATCATTAGTTTTGACAGTGTAGTACTGAGAGTACCAGTCTGTATAATTTTGTATATCTTGAATTAACCCCTTAGCTGCGGCAGTCCTTGTCATTAGTAGCCCCCCGATGCGGCAATCCACAGTAAAATTACATGTAGATGCTCCCATCTTTCATTAGTAATGAGTTGAATACACCCTTTTTTCACCCATTTTTTGCTCCAGTGCTCCCGCCGATTTCATGCTTATCACCACCAATACCCAACCACTGCCAATCTCTCTCATTACTTCACAAACAAAACAAAATCATTGTATATATATTGTATATATATATACGGTATATATCGAAACAAAAATAAATAACTATTTTTATCAAAATAAGAGGAAAAATTTGAACCCTTTCTGTAAGTCAATGCGGTGTGGTGTAGGAGTGGCTGATGACCATGTGTATGTGGCGTTATGAGAAACACTTATCATTTCTTTCCTCACCAGCACTAGGTATATCTTTTCCTAATTCACCAATATCATCCTCATCAGTAATCTCACTCTCATTTTCACTTTCGTCACCAAAAAGCAGCCCAGGGTGTTTGTAAGGTGTAATAGCTATTTTGTGCTTCACTGAGTTTTTTCAGTTTGATGGTGTGGAAAAGACACCTTTTTCTCTTTTTATGTAATGTAATAGGATCATCCAGATCACTGTTGTCACTATCACTCTCACTGGGTGGTATATATTTATGTTTCGGTACCCTGGAAAAGCCTCCAAACCCATGAGAAGTGGAGGGTTTAGGGGAGTTTGAAGAACTAGCTCTGTCCGACATGACTAATAGATGCATACTGACCAAACATGTGAAAAATAGTAAGCTAAAGGAATGAACTTACAACTGAAGGCCGCTCATCAAGCATAAGCAAGTATTAGCGCGAAAGACAACCACAGTAATTATGAAACGCATTTGTTGATTCTAGAAGGCATGTCGCAGTCTATCAGACGGACCTTACAGAAGGCACGTCGCAGTTAAAGGGTTAAGAAAACTCTACTGTACTTACAGTACCATTAGTAGCAGTACATTTGTAATTTGATGTAAAATATGTCACTTTCAAGTTTTGCCAGTTGTATTGTAGCACTGAAAAGTAACAGAGGATATTGAACTTGCACAGGCAAAATATCTGAACACTGTTCTTGATATCCAAATTGTTGTTTTGTTCAATTCCACACACATTTGATCCACCTGCTCTGTTACATGTTTTAGGTATAATTCTGGAGCAGACATAAAATGTGTTTCACCTGTTGCACTCAATTAATATATACAGTTCGTATTTGAGAATGTCTAGTGTACGGTAATCTAACGTGTTTGCAATTATTAATACACAAGCAGCTACAGTATGCATATTAATCTTCACAGCTTCAAAAAATTTTCCATATCCTGGCAGAAAGAGGGAGGAGAAAGGGAAGTGAAATGTGTATTATTGTGCTGACTTTATAATCCGTGTGCATCCACCTTGCAGTTATGACCCGGACCAGCTCGGGGACAGATGAGCCCGGGTGTGTGGACAGGACCGGTGCCGCCATGGGTGATGCCATCACTCGCTTCTTCACCATTTGGGGCACCTGTATGTTATCAGCCACCCTTTGATCTTCCTTTTTCTCCCCCATGCCTGACAGCTCCATCCTGAGCATTCTCCTGATATACTGTACCCCTCATCATGCCTTAGTGTATGCCCCCACTGGGGCATTAGCAGGATATTTTGTAAGGGGGGGGGGGTAAATAAAAAAATATATACATTAATGTGGTGGCAACTGCTCCCCCATGCTCTTCCCCCCCCTCTGGACACCCATGTACCCTCACCATCTCAACTTTGCCTCTCTTACTTAGTCTCCAAACCGTCATTATTCATACAAATTGGCTGTCAACAGTTTTGATTATTGTGATGTAAAGAAATATTGCTTTTGTTTTTCCATAGTGTGTGCAGAACACCCATGGACTGTCCTGATTGTTGGTGCCCTGCTGTCAATTGGACTTTCATGCGGTATCGTGTTCCTGAAGGTAACCACAAACCCAGTTGACTTGTGGGCCTCACCACACTCCCGTTCCCGTATCGAAAAGGAGTTCTTTGACTCTCGCTTCCAGCCCTTCTACCGCACGGAGATGCTCATCATTAGGCCCGTGGGTGTAGATAAGGTGGGTGATATTGATAGTGTTGCTGGATTTGGTTATTAATTGTTTGTTCATTTGTTTTAATCCCAGATCCCATTGTAGACCACACCAGGTTTGGGTTACATGCCCTCCTGGATGGAGAATGGGGAGAGGTATTGTGTCCATTAAACTCTGGGATTGACTGGTGTTGATGAGGTAGGTTTGGGTAATGTATGTGTGTGTGTGGACTAGGTGTCGGGCAGGTTACAAGTAAAAATGCAAGATTGAAAAATGTGGATACACTTGGTTTGGTTATACTATTACAGTAATTCTGAGACTGGAATTCATGGGCACACTCCTCTGTCTGTCATTTTGAAAGAAGTAACATGCCAGAACCTATCTGTGTACTTCTAATAATTCATGCTAGAGGGAGGATTTGGATTGAATGTGCTTAGATATGTTGCCGTAGTGTTTCATTCTATTTGAGTTGCTGTGAATTACTATTTAATAAATCATTGGATACTACTATAATTGATTGCCTACTTGTTTACATTCTGAGTGTAGCCATTACTTTGTATATATTGTGTGTGGCAATGTGATTGTATCTATTGCCCATTTACATTATGAGTGATTACCTGAGTGCATGCCAACAGGTGAGCCATGAGACTCCCAATGGAGAGGAGTTGTGGGGACCAGTTTACAACAAGACTTTTCTGCAGGAGGTCCTTCAACTACAGAATCACATAGCTAAAGAGGTCAGATTATTATCTGTGTATGACTAGATTGTAAGTGTTGAGTGCAGGAACTATATTGTGATTATATTACTCGTCAGGGACATCTAAGTAACTTTTACTTGGCAGGAATACTTATCAAGGCAAATTTTACTGTGCCTTGAATTGGATAGTTAGCATTCCTTGTCAAATGTTGCTAAATGCTTTTATGGAGTATAGTATAACAGTTTTTGTTTCGTGGGCAAAGTCTTGACTTTACAGTTATTCCATCATTATGCAATATGGTATAAAAGGTGTTGATACACTACTATTTGGAATATATTTTTAAGATAATGCCAGATAAAGATTACAAATGATACTCACAGCTTCTATTACCCTCCAAAAGCTGACAGTGACGGTGGAGGACAAGGAAGTGACCCTGAATGACATTTGCTTTAAGCCTCTGAAGCCGGCCAACAATCATTGCACCATCCAGAGTGTCCTCAACTACTTCCAGAACAACCCTGACAACCTCAATCTCAACTCTACTGATAGTGTGTTCAACCTCACTATTAACTACATCAACCATCTTGAAACTTGCTTTAGGTACACATGCATGTTCAAATTATTATTGAATTCTTAAATGAAAATGCCTTGTATTACATATGAAGTAAGCTAACCTCAGTATACCAAACAAGCTGGAATATTAATATGTAATTGAATATATGTTTATATCTGTCTGATGGTACAATGTCCACAACACTATTAAAAAGGGTAATATGATTGCCTGAAGCTTGCCACCCATGGGTTAACAGTTGCTCATCAGCCAAGCAGACACAACCTATTGTTATTGGCTATGGATATTTACTCTCATTTAAAGATAGACTGCTTGCAGTCTTACCTTATACAAAACTTATTAGCAAAACCTATTGTACCCGCCTAACAGGAATGTACTGTAACTTGTAAGCTAAGCCTACTACTGTATGCCCTTTTTACAGGAACCCAGTATCGCCCTTAGATGGAAAGTTGAACCTACCATGCCTGGGTGAGTATGGTGGTCCAGTATTCCCTTACACAGCCCTTGGTGGGTTCCTCAATGGTTCACAGACGCTGGGGGACAATCCACCCTACAAAGACGCTACTGCACTTGTCATTATTTTCGTCGTCAACAACTTCTATAACAAGGACAATCTTACTCAAGCTTTGGCTTGGGAGGAGGCGTGAGTAGTGCAGTGGTTTACTTGTTTGTTTTGTGTTTGTGAGAATTAGTAGTGTTAGTGCACAGGCATCTAGCTATGTGTATATTGTGTATAGTTTGTGTTGGTTTTTGCAGATGGGGAGAGATACACAAATGAAACAGATAGTCTGTTTTCAAGCCAGTAGCATACACCTGCTAATATTATAGTTGTGGATTTTTTTTTCTGATTTGCCAAATGTAAAACTGAATGCAAAAATGAAAGAATGACTTTAATGGGCAGTGATGATAATGCTTTTGAGCACTCCAGTCAACATTGAGCTGTTAAAGATGTTTAAGTATCTAAATCACATGTAACTATGTACTGTTTAACCCTATGCAGGTACCTCTCCTACATGAAGAACTTCTCACACCCAATGCTGGACATTGCCTTCTCTGGTGAGCGAGCTGTGCAAGATGAACTGAGTCGAGAGAGTCAGGGAGACATCATCACCATCCTTATCTCCTACTGCATCATGTTTGCCTACATTGCTCTCGGTGAGTTTGAGAGATTTTCTAGTGGGGGTTTGTGCTTGGTTATGAAAATTGACCACTTCCTTACCAAAGCTGTGGTTAGTGGTAAATTTCTTCAGAAAA
This sequence comes from Petrolisthes cinctipes, assembly GCA_033782935.1. Lineage (NCBI taxonomy): Eukaryota > Metazoa > Arthropoda > Malacostraca > Decapoda > Porcellanidae > Petrolisthes > Petrolisthes cinctipes. Next base: position 20,866 of record JAWQEG010002302.1, read on the forward strand.
TATCTGTAAATAGGAGTCATACTTGATCTTCCTTGCCTGACCTAAGGGTGGATTCTCTTTTTGGTATATTGGAGGGCGAGTGATTCCTCCAATCAATACCAGGAAACAAATCACCTCAATGTTACTAATAGGTGATCTGTTGTTTTGTGTCATCTTTTGGAGGATTTGCTAGCTCTGCAATTTACTATCAAGAGAATCTCTCCTTAATTTGTTTTGACTTTATCCTACAGCTCTGGGAGAGTTTAATGGTTGTGGTCGTCTGTTGGTGGACTCTAAGATTACTTTGGGTCTGGCTGGGGTCGTCATTGTCCTCGTCTCAGTTTCATCCAGTGTGGGTATTTATGGCTACATTGGCATCCCAGCAACACTCATCATTATTGAGGTTTGTATTGGCTCTTTAGATATTGGCTTATCCCTAGCAATTTTTTCTTATGTGCTGTTGCATTATTAAGTGATGCCACAGATTTCAAATGGTTTTGTTCATATAGGGATAGGTTTATTCTGTTGCAAGTGGTTTTGATTAACTTAATCTTCCAGGAATTGTTGTATAAGTTATCATAATTATTTATCATCATCTATACCCCATTTCTCATGTTTTCAAGTGGTGGGGAGCTCCAGGGTCAGTTCTATCATCCATGTCTACTGCTTTTACTCTTAGTTCCTCATATTCATGCCACACCAAATGATACTGTGAGAAATAACCTTTCCTTGACACCAGACTACAAAATTATAAACTCTAATGTGTGTATAATTTCCAGGTGATCCCATTCCTGGTGCTGGCGGTTGGTGTGGACAACATGTTCCTTCTGGTTCAGACATACCAGCGTGAGGCTCGCCGCCCGGCTGAGAGTCCCTCACACCATTTGGGTAGAGTTGTAGGACACGTGGCCCCGACCATTTTGGTGGCCACGTGCTCTGAGGCCGCCTGCTTCTTCCTTGGTTAGTTGGAATTCAGTTTTCCTATTTCTTTGTATGTATATTCAACCTTTGTCACCTTTCACTTCACTCTTGTTCACCTTACCACACATTATTGCTCCTCCCTTCATCTCATGTCTGTACTCTCCACTGGCAGGAGCATTGTCGGGCATGCCAGCAGTTCATGCCTTTGCCCTGTATGCTGGAATGGCCCTCACCATCGACTTCATACTCCAGATGACCTGTTTCGTCTCCCTGGTCGCTCTTGATGCACGCAGGCAAGAGGTCAGAAGATAATTCAATGCATTTTGTTTTTTCATGTATTGGACAACAACAGTTTTCCTGAGGCATTAGTACAAAAGTATTATGTAAGGTACAAGCTGATATATATTGGTTAGTTGAAGCAGTTTTTAGCAGTTCAGCATCAATATTGCTTCCTTCTGACAAGAAAAATAGCCTTGTTAGAAAAAGCAAGGTGACAACCAGGGAACATCACTTTTCACCTGAAGCTCTGTTTCATGTGCCTGATATATATAGCATGAATTCTTCCAAGTGTCTAAACAAAGTTGATTTTTCATCAGTTTCATTATACAGTACAGTTTGGGTACATTTGCAACTCGGAATTTCTAGGCTCTAGCACACCCAGAGTGGATCAAGTGGCATTAATACAACATATAAATTTTTCTACAGTGGTTTATTGTGTCTTTTACTTACTGATATAAAAAGCTTTTGTGTCTTGTACTCGTCAACAGGAAGACAATATAGTCAGTCATCATACTAAAAAGATGGTTTAATTCCACTTGATCTGTCCTGATGGGCTAGAATATATGAATATGATTGTACCCATCCATAAAAAAAAATTTTTACCTGTCCATAGGACAATCGGTTTGATATCGTGTGCTGCGTGAAGGGAAAACAAAAGGAAGGAGCACCACGGGAGGGACTGCTGCAGAAGGTATTTGCTGGTGTATACGCCCCAACACTCTTATCACGGTGGGTGCGGCCGTTGGTAATGGTGGTGTTTGCCGCTTGGTTGTGTTCCAGCATTGCAGTCGTCCCAAAGATCACCATTGGTTTGGATCAAGAGCTGTCTATGCCTGATGATTCCTATCTGCAGAAGTATTTCAAGGTGAGAATTTCCTTTAGGAATACCAATTTTATAGCTTATTCAAAATTGCTCTAATGATACTTGTATAAGTATTAACTTCTGACTGTGATGTTGCTTGATGATTTAATTGATTGATTAATTGATTGACTGGAAAGAAAAAACAAAGGACATTGAAGCAGGGAGGGTCAGAAAAGGAGATAGGGAAGAAGGATTATTACAGTATTATTACTATTATTGTTACTATTATTATTGTAATTTTATTCCCTCCACAGTACCTTGCAGAATACCTGAGTGTGGGACCTCCTGTCTACTTTGTATTGAAGGGTAAACTAGACTTCAACAACTTGACTGCACAGAACAAAGTGTGTGGCACCGTGGACTGTAACCTTGACAGTCTCTCCACACAAGTATACTTGGCATCACGGCTTTCTAACAGGTGAGTGTGTAATTCATGTTTCTATATGTGTGTGAGTGAATGTGTCAAATCAGATGTGTGAGCTTGCTTTTGAGCCTGGATGTTTTTCTGTGTATGCATGGAACCAATGAATGTAAAATTATCATTCTCTCTAAACAGCTGTACCCTGTATTATTTCTTTCATGTACTATATCATTCAATGGAAGTGAGTGTGCCCTACTTTTGACCACCCCAACCAAATTTGCTGGTGTGTGGCAATATCTGGCAGCTGCTCGAAAGTAAACACTCTTATTTTATCAATGGATCACTCAGAACCTAAAACCTTTGTATGGATGGATGTTATTGGCTTCAGCTAATTACATTCATCCTTACAACGGTTATAGGTTCTGAGTGATCCATTGATAAAATACGAGTGTTTACTTTGGAGCAGCTGCCAGATATTGCCACACACCAGCAAATTTGGTTGCAGTCTTTTCTTGGGCAACTGTACATGAATCTTAGTTAACCAAGAATCAGTGGGTAGTGGTGTATGTTGTTGACTCCTCTAATAGCTTTGTTGTGGTTTCAGCTTTGTGTTTTAGATCCTCACTCAATCTGGAAGTGAAAACGGAACCATGTCCTTGAATGTACTAACATTTCCTTCTTGCCATTTCATTAAAAAAAAAACTTTCACGTAACCCAAGCCGACCCAATCCCACAGGACATATATTGCCCAACCGGCATCATCCTGGCTGGACGACTACATGGATTGGTCTGTATACAACATGAAGTCCTCAGGGACACCATGCTGCCGTGTCAAGGATTCAGATGGATCTTTCTGCCCTGCTTCAGACTCGGAGTCAAACTGTACCAATTGTGACATTACAGTACTTGAGGTCAGTAATGTTGTTCAATCAGTCTCTTACTGTTATTTGTATATGCATTCTATTCTTTTAGTTCAGTACCTATAGGAGACATTCACATGAATTTGCCTCAGAACTACATTTGATATTTATTCCAATTACATTATAATTCTACATTGAAAAGTCACATATAGTTAGTTATGTAGGATTTTTTGATATATCGACGTATCATCTTCATTGGGTAATTGAAGTAAAAGTAGTAAATGCTTTCATATGTTTTTGTTGTGGGATGGTGCAAAGGGGAACTACAAGGACTTAACTGTACAGTATACAATGCTTACTGTGTGTTGGTGTAGGAATGTGGGTGCATTGAAGTATGGGTAGGTTTGTGGTTGTATTCAAGTGCTGTACTTTATTTGGAAATAAGTAGGTTTGTGTGTGTGTGTGTGTATATGCAGTATATAAGTAGGTGTTGTGTGTGTTTGCATTCCTTCTTGTACAGGCATGTGTGTGTTTGCATTCCTTCTTGTACAGGCATGTGTATATATGCATTATTTGTAACAACAATCATCTTTTGACACTTTAAACCTAATTCTTGGCTCTCTCAGGATGGAGTGAGACCAGATCCGTCAACTTTCTATGAGTACCTTCCCTTCTTCCTACAAGACATACCCACTCAGGATTGCCCCAAGGGTGGTCATGCAGCATATGGTCAAGCAGTTGCCCTTCACAATGACACTCAGGTAATGAATTACATGAAGTTAGTTACAAGCAATAGTAATACCATAACATATTTCATCATCATCATCAAGGATGAATAGAGGAATGCACCATAGTTATAAAACAAAGTGTCAATACACTAGGACTGCCATTGTTAATACTCAAAGCTGTGACAAATTCCTGTATGCTGACTTCATGTCTCCTATGTAACTTCCTTGGCAGGGTGAGGAGAGTGTAACAGCCAGTTACTTCATGACATACCACACCATCCTCAAAACATCTCAGGATTACTATGAGGCACTGCTCTGGGCTCGGCAGGTTTCGGACAACATAACTCAAGCCATCAATGCTGGTGGGATGGAGCCAGCAGTGGAGGTTTTCCCTTACAGGTGGGCAGGTCTAGGTAGGGTAGGGTAGGGGAGAGATTGATTATTGTTATTAAAGTAATTTATGGAATGTTGCTTGATTCCTCTGTCACTGATATCACTGTTATGATTCAGTGTTGCAACAAATATAGTTATACTTAATTTTTTTTCTTTCGGTGATGTGCTTTCTTATTTTGTTTGGATAATGGAGTCATGTGTAAATCTGATCAAGTATTGATATTTTGATGTTCCTATATCGTAGAGCATTATTTATACATGAGGAATTTCAAGGCACTACTGAAAATGAGTTAGAAATGTTACTATGATTTATTTATTATAATGATTGTGATAATGAAATGTTTGTGTAATTTTCATAGATAACGCATCTCATAAAATCACCTCCATATCTGTAAGTTGAAGGTAATGGATATTATCAAGAGCATTGAACACATGATCTTGTACATAGAGTTAGAATATTCACGTAGAGAAATATCAACATACCTAACCCAGTTTTATAGTGAATATGTAATTTGTTTGTCAAAATATGTCATCTTCTACTTGTTCTGTGTTGCAGTGTGTTCTACGTGTTCTATGAGCAGTACCTAACCATGTGGAGTGATGTGGGTACCTCTCTGGGAGTGTCACTGGCAACTGTCTTCCTCGTCAGCTTCATCCTCTCAGGCCTTGACCTATTTTCCTCCCTCATGGTCATCCTTACCATTGCTATGATCCTCACCAACCTGGGAGGACTCATGTACTGGTGGGGCATCTCTCTCAATGCTGTGTCACTTGTCAACCTTGTCATGGTGAGTCATTTTTTATTTTAACAATTTTGCCAACCTCTGTATCCCCTTAATCTACAAAATATATTGTTTAGGTGCCCCGGATTGAAACAAAACAACTTTGACAATGAATTATTAAGAAGATTCTAAGGTGGAAGTGTTCTCTAATGTCAAATCTTAACCACAGTAATTATTGGAGTAAACTTTACAGACAACTAAATAGGCAGTGAGACATCCAATCTTCCTCATTTTTATCTATCAATTATTGTAACATGATATCCATTGCAGGTGGGATGTACTGTACACTCGCCGTCAGAAGTTGTGTCCTGATCCCTGGTACGATGAATCGCAACCAGGCGAAGTTCGAAGGTTCGAACACAGTACGTTGTGCAAGGTGCACCATTGATCGAACTTTCGAACCTCATCTGGTTTTGCTTCATCGTGTCAGGAGATCGGGACACAACTTCTGACCACAAGTGTACAAGCATAATACATAGTAGTCTAAGTATGCCCTTGAGAATCGTTTGCCATGGTTATGCTCTTTCCTCCCGGGGAACAAAGAATATGATCTTCATTTAAATATGTCAACATACTATAATTCAACCCTCTATTTGGCCAGGCCGTGGGTATCTCAGTGGAGTTCTGCAGCCACATCACCCACGCCTTTTCCATTTCACAAGAGGACACCAGACTCCTGCGTGCCAAGGATGCCCTCACCACTATGGGCAGCTCGGTGAGAGGGATACAGGGCAGGTTGGGTTGGGCAGGGTTGTGTGGACTGGGTAGGGCTCTGTGGTGCTGGGTAAGGTTGATGGGTTGGGAAAGGCTTGGTGGACTGGGTAGGACTTGATGGGTTGGGTACTGTTGGGTGGACCTGGTAGGACTGGATGGGTTAGGTAGAGCAGAACTGGTTGAAATACGTTAAGTTCACTTTGTTAGGGTATATGCATTAAATTGGGTGAACTTGTGATTCTTTGGTAACTTTAATATTATACGTAAAAATTATTATTGTAGGGTTAGACAGCCCCACCCAGGGAAGTACTACTGGCAAGGTGTCGGGAGATGTCTGAATATTGGTGATAGAAGTAGACTTGCATAGCTAGATAAAAACTTGGTTAATGGTGTTTATATTCTAAGGTCAAATGCAAAATGAAATTGGTGCCTTTAAATGATCATATTCTGTAAATTTCTCCACTTTACATTGTAGCATTGTATTTTTTGTGTTGTTTGACTTGAACATTTTTATCTCCGTTAATTGGCAAAGCTGTGATGAAAATGAATGTGTTATTAAGGCCAATTTGAAGTTGAAACTTTGGGATATTTTAATTTTATGCATTGTACAGTAAAATGGTGATTGTTGGAATACCACATCTCTTCATTAGTAAAATTCAAATATATTTATTGTATATGAATTAAATGGATTTAACTGACAGCAATATTTTGTCTGCAGGTTCTGTCAGGCATCACCTTTACCAAGTTTGGAGGCATTGTTGTCTTGGCCTTTGCCCACTCCAAGATCTTCAAGGTATTTTACTTCCGCATGTACCTGGGCATTGTTCTGTTTGGGGCGGCACATGGACTTATTCTTCTCCCCGTCATGCTCAGCTTCTTTGGTGAGTCTAGTGGTAGTTGGTAAGTATATTTGTGTGTGTGTGTGTGCATGCTTTGTTTTTGTTGAGTTGCAGTTATGAGCTACAATTTATAACCCCCCCCTGATCAACCATTGAGTAAACCAGATGGGTATATAGATACAGACTGACGGTGATGGTCAGAAAGTATGACCAATATGTGAGTGCGTATTGCTCTTGACAATAGTTTATCAAAATGTTCATGCTTAAGAATAATTCATTGTCCAGAGAAGAATTTCTCTTTCCGTTGGTGTGGGTTGCAAATTCTGGTTCATGTCATGAATGTACAGTACAATTCTGTGGAAAAAACAAATTGGCCTTGCAAGATTACCAAGTCATGTGAACCATGTATGGTACTAGTATATGTTATATGTACCTCTGTCACATGAAGTGGAACAGTGCTAGACAAGTGTAGATGAAAACACCATTTGAGAAAGATTCTTATTTACTGTGTAATTACTTTATCAACTACTTCTTTTGATCAAAGGTATAATATGGTATGGTATACAATAATTACATTAACTGCAGCCCTCACTGGGTTCACTTTTAAAAATTTCATTATTATTTACATTTGCCTGTAAGAAACTATTGCAAATCATGATCATTTGAGAGAGAAATACCTTCATCCATTGCTCCTCGAATGGTGGTTTCTTTTAATTTATATCTATTGCATGGTACTTAAGTGAATCATGTATGATGAATATATTTAGAGTATCTGTTATTCATTCCTTTCAGTTGGTGGAAGTGCTTTACTTATTTTTGTACTAGAACAATCAGCAGTTACCAATACATAATAAGGTTAAGAGAACTAAGATTGTATTGGGAAATGAGAAAGCAATAATGATTCCTTCAATCTTTGCCAAGGACCAAACTGCCTCATAGAGTTTTGATTTGTGGTATACCTTGGAGGAATCTGTAGCCTCCAATTCATGAATAAAATTTCAACTCATACAGTAAGTTGGCAGTGAGACATGTTTTTATGAAGGAATTATTAGCACAGTGATTTGGGAAGTAAATAATGGATTTTATATAATTGTAGAAAAGTGTACTTGTGTGTTTATTTTACAAAAATTATAGTTTTTCATTTGCTTTTGTGTATTCTTCATGTCTAACAAGTCGAAAAGTTTACAGAATTTGAAAAGTTTGAGGAACCCAATCTAAATTTGATGTTGAATACCAGATAAAATGATTGGACATAGCTATTATTATTGTCATTACTTAGCTTATGACTTAGGACTTTTCTAGTATATTATGTTTTTTAGACAGACCTTGAGAATTCTAATGGTAGCCAGAATCAGTAGCCACACCTAGTAAGAAATTTGTTGGAATGATCATGATTTGAATTGTGGTTCTCTAGTTGTGTAGTCAGCTTCAGGTGTTTTGGTACCTCTTCTTGTGCTTCACTACCTCTAAGGGACTTCTTATGTTGATGGCAAATTGGAAACTACTGATTCCTACAAACTTGTTTACAACAAGCTACCTAATGTCATATGTAAGTGCAGTTGTTGTTGTTGAAGTTCGTCAAGCTGTCTGGCTGAGCAGTCCAGAGCCATGGCCTGAATTGGGCATTCCCACAGTGCCCTCAGGGATTATATGTTGTGTTGTTGGCGAGTGTGGTTGTGTGCATTTGCAGATGGTATGTGTGTGGTCCCTAATCTCTTAGTGGCTAGTTTGGATCAGTCATGGTTAACCATTACGATATCAACTGTGGACAATTTTATCAGGTAGTGTGTTGGTAAATTGGGGCATTTGGAAGGGAAGGCTCCATAGGATTGCTGGTCTGGGTATCTAACTGCTTCTCCTGGCTGTAGTATTTTCTTGCTTCTTTCTTCCCTTCATGACCATGTCATTTTGATATCATCAAGAACTTGTTTTAATGATCAGCCAGATCTTTCTCATAATCCTCTCCCATTATATTTTTCCTATTCATTTAATATGACCTAGAAAACACCTGTAATTTTTGTACTAACGATGCTTTCATATGAGTATCCTTGGCATAGTGAGAATGTCTTATATTCTCAAAGTTTCAAAGTATATCCCTCTCAGTTATCCCAGATCGTTACCTAGGAGTCACCTCTGCATTTTAACCCAGGTCCTCGGAACATAGTCTGGTTGACTTCCAAAGTGATCTTTGAACCCTTCTATTGAAACACCATTCACCCCAGTCATCTCTTACTCCAGTGCTAATTTAACCTTTACACTATTTACATCCACTTATCTGATTCTGTATTTATTATATTTTCCAAAATATTCCAGTGTTAATGTATACCATATACATTATGTCACTTTGATATTTTACACCCTAGTGGTTTTAGGGTGTTTGGGATACATATGGTTGTAATATCTGCTCACATAGAACTAATGGGTGGAATTAAATCAAGTAACCATATTACTATACAATTTACATTCTAACAAGTGCACGTGATAGACCTCAAGTGTTTGTCAATACTATAGTTATTTATGTAAACGACATGGTAATGCCTTTTACACAGAGAGGACACCCTGATGTAACTCCATTAACATGTCCTAGGTGCATAGAACCTCTAGCTTATACAGTAAATGTACCCCAAGCCTCTCCTAGTATAGAAAGTGATGTATGCTTTATATCAATTTAATTTCTCTGTATGTATTTGAATCTGTCTTGGCTCCTCCCTCTTTCATGTCGAAACAAACCTTCGTCCCATTTTTTTATTTTTACCTTCCTATGTCTTATTTCCACATGCCTTAATGTTTCATACCTCGATGTCAAAATCTATCCCATTTCTTATTTTAATCCTTCTCATGTTTCATTCTTCCATCCATGTCTGTATCCCTGATGTCTCATTTTCTGGGTCTGTAATCTCTCCAGTGTCTCATTTCTGTAACTATGTCTGAGCTACCCTCATTTCTCCTTGTCTTATCCCTCCAACCCAACCCACCCTAACCCTAGGCTCAGCAGCCAATAAGACGCGTCGACAGCAGCAACAGCAGCAGCGGCGAGAAGAAGAGGGAGGGGAGGTGAAGAAACCCCACAACGACCAACATTGGAAGGTTCATGCTGGTCTATAGTCTCCCTCCACATCACCCCACACTTCCTCCCCCACAGTAGCGGCAGTAAGCACAATGCCGGTCCAAGGGTGACATGCAGGAATACTTCATGGGTTAGACAAAGACCTTCTTGGACCAACATGTTATCTCCACCATACTGGCCAGTGGTCAATGTCTAGCCCATGAGTTCATTTTTGCATATTTCCTAAACAGGAACAGATGCTCTTTGAGAATCTAATTTTTCTGCAAAGGAACACAGCAAAATCAGGATGGATGCAATTGGAATTGGCAATGTAAATTTCTAATGCCAGAATAGCACTGAGGCAGATATTAAAGGTGTTATGTAAATCTAATCATGGGCTTGGAGATTCCTGAATTCTCCAATCTATTCCCCAAAACAAACCACTTAAACTGAGGTAGTTTGTTTCTTGATTCAGTTTGAAGGAGTCGGTAGCATACCATTCACATACAGCTTACTCCCAGTATCTAGAACCCACACAATTTAAAATTGATGCTTGAATTCACCCTGATTTTTCTGGTTCTTCTGAATGTACACATTTAGAGTATGAGTGAGTGTTGTGGAAGAACTATGTGCGTAAGACTGAAATTAAGTGTAGCAGGAGAGTGCTAAGGTATTGGGAGAGTGTCTAGGGATTATCTTCTCATTTACCCATACAAAGAGTAGTTTGATTTGTCAGCATTTTGGCTTTAAGAATCTTCTCTTACAGAGTGAATTGATTCAAGTTTTACATTATGGATGGAATCAGAATACAAACTGACAAATGAATCTGCTCTAAGTGATAGTATGGGATGATCATTTTTCAAGGAGAATGGGTGACTACTGTATTATTGAGTGATTTTATAAAAGGAGATTCAAGTTTGCAAGAAAGAGTGATAGAGTGAATTTGAGTGATAGGGATACTGGACTGAGTAAGAATTGAAGAATATACAAACAATAGAGATTGAGAGTACAAAATGTGAGTGATTAAAGGATTGAATGGGGGAAAAAGTGAGTTTGACAGTGAAAATGATAAGATAATTAAATTTAGAATGAGTGTGCTTCTGTGACTTGGAAAATGAGAGTTTGTGTAAGATTGAGAGAATGAAAGAATGAGGGTAAAAGTGAATACTGCAAAAAATTTAGCCAGCATGATATTGACTGAGCCGGAAAAACAACACGTGTGGAAACACACATTCATGCACAAACATACATGCATTCACACTCACACATGCACTGGCACAATCACACACACCTCACTGCTGCATGTCTGTTCCTTCATAAACCCAATCCAGTAATACCTTACCAATAGTGGCATACTGGTTTGTTCAATCTTGAAAACACAAAGATGAAGCACATATCTTTCTCTCTGAGCCATATGCAGGAAACCCCACGGGTAGACATTGATCTTGTACCTCTGTTATGTTTTCATACAACTGCATGGAACAATTGTACAGTACACTGGACCAGTTATTTCCTAGCTCAATGATTTTCTTGTTCATGATTATCTCTTGGCCACTCTTCTGGAACCATTTCCATATTTTTCACCAGTACACTATGATCAGTTTGATGAATTAGAAATCTGAGACTGAATACAGTAGCTCTGATAACAGTAGAACACTTCTTGCTATTTCTGTAAGAGTAAAATTCCATTACAGTACTCATTAATTGCTTTTATTTTTGTTTATTAATAGATTTTGTATGAACCTTTGGAAGTGCTCGTATGATGTTGTATTCAATCGGTTCTTTACTTATAATATATTTGGAAATTTACTTTATTGGCTGTGAAAGCACCTAACCCATAGTTTTGCAACCATGCAACTAAATTAGTAATACCTGGGAAAATTTAATGTTCCATTAGGTTTGCCTTCCTTGTTACTTCCTCCCTTTGTTATCAATTTTTTTTATATGACCTTATACAATGGAAAGTACTGTCTGAGGAGTTGTCTCAATGAAGAAATGTTTCTGCTGTTGCTTGGTCAAATGGCTAAACACAGTATGTTCAGTAAAAGTCGATTCATTTAAAGTGAAGCAAAAATATTGTCAAGAAAGGCTTCTCCTCAAATATGGTTTTTCATTTGCATGTGTGGATAGTAAGTAGATCTGCATCACATTCTCTTTTAGTGTCCCCTATTTCCCTGATCTTGTCTTCACCATGCCTTAACCTGCCTTTCTTTGTTTGTCTTCATGTACTATCATGGACAAATATATCACGCCTCTTCCTGACTGAGAGACTTGATTTGAGCTGGTAACACCATTGATCACACCTCTCTCTCTCAAGTCCCGCGTGACTTGAGAGAGGAGGTGAAATCAACAGTGTTACCAGCTCAAATCGAGTCTCGCAGTCAGGAGGGGGCGAGATATTTTTGTCACGATAATACAATATTTAATACCTTCTTTACCCGTCTCCTTTTGTCTGCATCAACCATTTTTTTTTTCATCATTTGATACTTTGATTTCCTCTGACCATACTGTTCTCTCCTTGTTTATCTTTCCTTCATTACACAACACATTCGTCTGTCTTCTTCTATGCCACTGTTTTTAAACACATTCGTCTGTCTTCTTCTATGCCACTGTTTTTAAACACATTCGTCTGTCTTCTTCTATGCCACTGTTTTTAAACACATTCGTCTGTCTTCTTCTATGCCACTGTCTTTACCCATTGTTTACTACTGTAATTTCAGCATAATTTGAAGGAGGGGCAGAATGACCATCATGTTCTGTGTTTGTATTTCACTTTCAACTTTGTATGTGCAGGGGGATGGATGAAAGGATTAGGTCCTTCTGGGTCCGAGATGATGTATGTGAAAATAACTTGGTGTGGACCAGGATTTCAGTTATCATTGAGTCTGCAAGTCTCTGTGTGTGATAAAATGATAAAACACTCCTCTCATTTCCTGATTTTTTCTCACGTAAACTGGGTAAAGGAGGAATCAAGGATTTTGTCATCATTGAACCCTCTAATTGGTACATGAAAGTATCCTCTGAGTGGTGAAGTTGGAGGTTGTTTGGAGAAATCTATAGCCATCAATTTCCTAACATCGTCTTGCCTTATGCAAACGTTTCTGCGCCAGAGTAAAGCCAAGTAACATGAGATCATTTTATTGTCTGCAATGACAGACACAGGAGTGGGTGTAACAGAACTTTAATCTGCAACTATTTTGTACATATGTATCTCTCATGAGATGCCTGCTGATTCTCATATGACAGTTTGAGGAAAATGGGTACAGTTGTGTCACATAGTCTTTGAACAGACTTCCCCTTACACCCTGGTCAAGGACTATGTGCCGCAACTGTACAAAAAGGCAATAAGGTAGGTTTTCCTTCATTTTAAGGGGGTAGTAGTGTTGGAAAATCTGGAGCAATTGATTCCCCCAAACCATTTCATGCAATGAGCCACCATTATTTTTGTTCACCTGGTCCTATTTCCTGGTATACTTTGGAGGAATCAAGGTGCTCCAATTTACCAAAAGTGTATTATCCCCTTAATAACAGACTACAGACAAGCCAAACCAACTGCCTAACATAATTATTCATACAAATATTGACAGTTTGTTATGTGTTCAACTGTTATGTAAATTTACAGTGTGGTCATTTTTGTATTGCCTTTAACTGTTTGGCTGTGTGTGGTCAAACCAAGCACAGAGGTGGAGGATTTGCTTGGAGGGCCTGCATGGTGTACTATATACTGTATTGTAAAAAGCTGGTGGTTTGATGGTGGTGGTGGTGTTAATGTGAGGCCATGATATCAAATGTTCATTAGAGCTAAACCAAAGAAAATTACATCCCGTTTTATAGTAAGCTTGTATGAAGTGTCACATTTAAGGAAGATGTAATCATTGCACTGTTAAAAAACAGAAGGCATCTATCTATGTATAAGTATAGTCACTTCACATTTATGTTGGTTGCAGGCATTCTGGCATTTGAAAAATGGCTGATTATTGGATGTTGTTGGGGGTTATTTATTACCAGAAGACAACTTGGGAATTTTGGTAATCTTGTCAGGACTCAAACTCAGTACATGGCCAATCTCAATTATTGATGGATGATAGGTACAGCCATGGCTGATAGTGCTGGACCTGGGTCCAAGGAGTGTTGGAGAGCAACTGAACAGAGTTCGAAAAAGTGAATCTTCTAAACCTCTCTCAATGTTGAGAATGGTTTAGAAAATCACTTGTTCAAACTCTGTTCAGTTGCTCGCCAACACTCCTTGGACCTTGGTCCAACACTATCAGCCATGGCTGTACAGTGCAGTACCGTCTTAACTCAAGTCTAAAGAAGTTGAACAGTGTTGTGACTTGATACTAAATTCTGTGAGGATTTTAGTGACTGAAATAACTGAACTGTCTTGATTATTTAACTGTTTGACAGAGGGTGCACATGTGAATAGCAAACTGTTTAATGATAACATACATTACAGTAGCAGCCTGTGAAATCATCCCACAGTTGCCACCTGTTGTTTCAACTGTGAGATTTGTTGTGTTGTAAGGAAATTAAATAACATCACAAGTCACAAGTATTATAGTCGCAGAAGAAGTGTCATTGTTTCATTTATAACGCCATGAATCTCACAGTTTACCATCAAACGGAAGCTGTCAAGGCACCATGTTTGAATCCTGACAAGAGTATTGCACTATACTCTCCTGTAATTTCTTACATTTACTATTGTATTATACTACAGACCTATTATTGTATATCTATAATTCTGTAAGTTAGATATTTTGAGTCGTATGTAAGATTGTTTGTGTGTGTATAATATATATTATTTGATTACTTAATTTTCTAACACATGGAGGTTTTCATTAGACATATTCTATCATGTACTGTACAGTAGTTAGATCAGGTATATTCTAAGAATTAAGCCACGGGTTTTGATGAATATGAACAGGATTTCTCCCAGGACATTAAGAATTCTTCTATTTTGAGACATAAATCATCGGATGTTATAGACTTAACATGACATTTCTCCATTACACATCTCCTCAATTCACAACCTTTACTGAACTCAGCCACAGAGCCATACACAGAATCTCATGATTCTATGACACACACGTACATACAGTGTCAGATTAACTAGCTACGAGTACTGTATACACTCTCATTCCACTACTTAATCTCATTTCTATCAACACACACCTCAGTTCACTTTCACTCTCCAATTACCCCAGTCTGACCCGAGCTCGCTAATCACACAGGTGTGAAGGGTCGACGCAGCAGGGGGCGGGAGTGGAGCAGGATTGCCGAGAGCTTCCATGGATCCATGACAGTCAACGATGAGGTGCCAGATGACCGCAGGACATTCTCGGAAGACACTCTCGTTATCCAGCCGGACATTAGCCCGAATTATGGTGGAACAGATAACGTGGTGTTCACATAAATGATGAATGCCTTTGATGGAAGATCACTGGACCCCTTCCTTGTTTTCACCTTGTTTATGTATATTATAAATGCTAAATGCTTTACATAGATGAACAAAGTTCCTCCTACTACTTCATAATGTTGGGTGAAATTATCCAAAATTTTCATTCAAGTGCAGATCTATAAGGACAGGAAATGACATCCATAAAATAAGTATTATTAGTCATTAATCAATATACGATTGATTTGGGGCTGTATGGTCAGTGTTACTTAGCCATGTATATGTGGTTAGGATCATATCAGCTCACTTCAACTGGAATTCTAAAAATCAGCAATAGACAATATGATAATGCTGTTGCTGGAGGCAGATGGTAAAAGGACCCTTTGGTATATATGGATGGTAACTATCTTTATTAGACACCTTTAGTACAGCTGTCATCCAACCATACACCCATGGACTTTACTTTTGACAGAAAGCATGTCATTCAACCTCATATTTTAGAATAAGCTGTGATGGAACGTACCCGCATAAAAATCTCATATTAACTCTTTAGTTTGGGTGGCTCATTTACAAGTCTTACTTGATTATGCAGATAATTATCAGCCTATTAGAATTTGAAAATTTATGCATTCAAACTTACTAATCATTACAAATTGAACCAATAAGAAAAAAGCCAGACCCAGAAGACTTGTGAGAGCAAAAACTCAAAACTTTGTACAGTATGATACACTTGTAAGTCAGCCTAAAACAAGAGGGTCAACATAATTATACTGTATACTTTCAGGCTGGTCCATTGTGTGTGTGTATATTATTTTTTTCTCCATTTTTCCATCAAAGTTCAGTGATAGCTACATTCATGAATAGGGACAAAGGGGAGGGAGGTACTTTGGTATTACTATAGACAGTAGATGAATTCAGCTCTTATGAGAGGAAATTGGGTATCAACATTATGGGTGGATAGAAGAAAGTACTGTTATACTTTAGTCCACATTTTTATATATCTGGCAAATTGGAGATTAATAATTGCTTCACAATGTCCCAATAAATTAGACTACTATACCTCATTCTAATTATAAGTTGGTCTGTTTTGTGATGCAGTTTGAAAAAAATCAATATTTAATGGCCAGTGTCACTTTTTATATTTTTACCAGAGACCAAGAAGTATAGACCATGTGATAAAAATTCTTAGATTATTCCCAACCGAGATGAAACCACAGACACTCCAAGGGCAAACACAAAGTCACAAGAATATAGATAATGTATTATTTTAAGCTCTGTACTCCTTGGTAATTTGTGGTGTGTCCAGGGTATCGGTATGTATGTATGTAAGTCAGGAGTATGCTGTTCACTATCTACAACTACTAATATTCCTAGAAGTAGAAGGTGAATGTTTGCTCCTGACTCTGCCATACAGTTTACTCTAAAGGTCCTGTTGTCATTCCTTACCTTTATTTAGGGATGTATCAGATGGCATGTTGAGAGTAATATGATTGAAGTTTAAAGGAATACAATGATGTTTTTTAATGAAACTGATTATTAGCCAAATTGTATCTCAAGTTTGATATATATTTCCAATATAGAGTATTGGATTATATAAGAAGACTCGGAGCCAAATGGTTGGTGACGGATCAAACAGTTTTGAGTAAAGGTGGGTTGAGAATTTTACCAGAAACTGATCATTATTCAGAAATATTTGGATTACAAATTTGTAGCTCCTTCAGTGACTTGAGGGTGGATAGTACTGTAATGGAAAGAGTTTTGAAGTTTGCTTCATTTTTATAACAACCTTATTGAAAAGGTTAGCACCTTCCTGTTACCTCTTCAAGACTTGATGGTCAGTAATGGCCTTGTTCAGTGGAATAATTTCACTCTGGATTAATTTGTGTCTGTTGTGTTTATTTGACCAGCCTGAGCCTTTGCTTTTAGTGAACCTCTGATATTCAGGGATAGTCAGTTGAGAGATTAGTCTCGTGTGATTCACCAAATTGCCGTGTTCTAATTTTTGCATTCATTATATTTGTGTGGATCACCTGCAATCTGCTTTTCAGTGAGCCACTTTTCATATCGGTTTCATGATCCTTGTCAGTGGGTTGATTTCACAGTAGCTGCTATTTGTTCATCCTCTGCATTCACACATTTCGGTCTTTATGATCTCAAAATACTTAATTCTCCACCAAGTCAGTCACAAATGCAGTCCTCAATCACCAACCAGTTTGGGTTCTGTCCCTGAAATTGATAGCATATCAACCATAAATGACTGTGAAATTGTCCCAAGGTGTCACTAGCATTAAATTCTCACACAGTAGTGAGTGCAAACAAATATTGCTGGTCTAGATCATATGTATATTGGTTTGACAGCATTAGCAAGAATTATATATATATGTGTACTAGTATTTTTTGTTTTTAATGGTATCTGTAGTTTGACCAAAGGACCCAGATGGCTCTACATGTACAGTTCATGAAATCTCTCATGAACTTTTCATTTCTTATTTATCATGTTATCAATTTTCTTTCATCTTCATGTCATTCATTTCTCATAATAATTTCAAGGTCATTCTTATTTCTGTACTTTAATCTTTAGGGCATTCATTCACCTCAAGCCAGGCTGTTTAATATTTTATAGTAACTGTACTGACTATTAATATTACTGTATTGTAGGCAAACCCAAAGTTCTGTAGTCTTCATTGCCTGACATTATTAATGGTTACTCATTCATTTGTTTATGTACTCCATTCTTTGCCCATATATATATACATATACAGTAAACCCTCACAAACTCTGATCAATTGGGGGGCGTTATCTGAGATATCCGAGGGCTTAAATTTGATGCGTACAAATGACCTCATGCACACCTGCCCTCAAAACAACCTGTGCTTTTACTCGTATCTCTGGTTCCCATACACAACTGAGCACACACAAAAACATGACAATTTCACAATAAAAGGATATAATGCTTCAGAAATATATCTAATAATGTATATTTACATGTAATAAGGTATTGTGGTGTGGTGTGGTGTGATGTAGTGGTAGGTGAGGAAGTGTGGAAATCAGAGCTGGTATCAGTCAGTTTGTCAGTCACAGCATATTTGATGCCACACAGACACATTATTCTCGTGAGTTTTGTGCTTACTTTTCATATAGTAATCTCCTTTCAATGGCACTGAAAAGAAAGCTTTCAAGTGATATTAGTAGCAATGCAAAGATAAGAGAGGTCATCACATTCCATGAAAAAGTTGATATTGTTAAGAGCAAGGAGAAAAGGCCGAGTGGAGTTGAAAGTCGTTGCTGATGATTAAAGGCACTATGGGAATATATTCCTTTTTACCACTAGATTTGTTCTAAATATGTTTAAAACCTACCCCAATACTGTAGGAAACTTCCCTGAAAGTTCGGTGATGATAATTATCTGGTATGGTCTAGGAGGAGTTAGGCTTGGACATTTTCCAAAAATCTGAGGCACAAGAACTGGTGTTGACCACTAGGCCAAAAAGCTTTCCAAAATCAGGGGCAAGAAAAATGTCTGAAAATTTAGAAGACTTGCTTCGCTAGGGATTAATTCAAAACATTGAGTTTCTTATATATATATCTGTTTTGGTACAAGCATAACTATACAGTATACTGTATGGTCAGTCGACATAGGGTATAAATGTATGGTATAGAGATGGTAATTCGAGTTTTGTACAAAATCTACTTGCATCACCTCTCAGGCTGTAGGCCTTTGTGACTATGTACCAGGAAAATCTACGCATTTTATAAGTGTTTATAAGTGTCCGAGCTATCCGATATAAATATCTGACTTGGCGGGGGTTTACTGTACTCGCAACAGAAAATGGAATAAAGAAATGTATGAGTGAGTGCTATGTGAGTGGAATAGAGAGGCTTTATTATTTGTGATAGAGTCCTGAAGGTTCTCTTCATTACCACCTTCACCAGGCAATAGATAGACATAGAGGACTATTTTGAGAGTTGCTCAGGTGTACAGTTTTTATCTGTTTCCCTGCCTTGCCATTCTGTACTGTGAAAGGGAGACCTAAAGACTTATATTATCAATTTGTACTGTTTTGTATATATATGTGTCAGATGTATAATATTCTTATAAGACTGAATATATCATGATTGTTGAATAAAGTAAATTAACTTTTAATGGTTTGTTTATTATTTTGACCTCAAAGTAATAACGAGACAGTGAGTCCTAAGGTGAGTTGCAACCTCCTCATCACTGTCAAACATATTTTGGTGGATTGTCCCAAACACAGTATGCCTTTCCTCAATGTTGCCACTTTGGGTATGTTGCCCTACATAGTATTCTTTCCGAGTCCTGTGATTCATTTTTCTTTGAGTGATGTTCATGTGACTGTATTCCTATGGTATTTTTATTTATCTTTGCTGTCTATTTGGAAATGTTTTCTTTCTATCAGAATCCTTTTATGTTCTTTACTTTCCTCCTCTCTCATTAGTTTGTGCATGTTTCTTGTTATTGTCCCCCATAGGGTGGTGTACCCTCCTGTGATGTTGGCATGATGAAATGTTGATAATGACACAAACATTAATAGACAAAAACAAGTGTTGCATATGAATAACCCTTGATGAAGACATGGAAAGACCTAAGTTAGTAGACACAGTAGTCTCTTCAATCTACTGTACTGTATATAATTTCCCTGGCTGTGAATTTCAAAATTCTCTTAAAATATATAAATTCCCTGCACCTGGCAACACTGTTTCTAAAAACGGCAGAACTGGGGCTCCAATATTGCCATTTCTTGTTGTGAAATTCGCTAAAAACGCTGGATATTACAAGGGAAACGCACATCATCTTGGATTTTTTGTCAAACTGGCATGATGTTGAACTTTAAGAATACTATTGTGAGATTATATTATAACGGGGAAGAAGACTGGTCTAGTGCTAGACCAGAAAGACTGTACCACAAACGAGGGACAGACAGGTTAGAGGCAAAAAGGAGAGATGGGAGAGTGGAAGAGAGGAAAGGCATTAACTAATCATTTTACGTGCCAAATATTATATCTATTGTTGCTAGGAATGGCCCACTTCATAAAATTTTTACCGGAGAGAATGGCTAATTAATTGGCTAAATCGCACTCCTCGCCAGTCATCACCATTATTTCAATGTTATTATTCACACACTGCGAATGGTACTCGTGATATGACCCGTATGACAGTATGGTGCGAGAACATACCACATAAAATTTCCTGCCTGTACTCCCTTACTTGATTCTAGCTATCCTCTTCATGGCCTCTCTGTACACTCACTTCCATGCTGGTACAGTCATTGGTACTAATAATCCTCTCCAAACACCTTCACTTACCATGCACTACTGTTGTTTCTCTTGTTAATTGTACGCTGCTCACGCTGCCTCTCAGAGAAAAGTCTTAACTATTATAGCAACCACTGAATCCCAAAAATAGAGAGAATCCATGACAACAAAATAGCTAGCAGTACTTGACAACACTGCCTATCTTGCACGTCCCTAATAATTTATAATATAATTATTACTGTACTGTACTGTATAAAGCTCTATACTGTATATGTTGTTCTTTATAGTAGTTTCTGACTGGGACTGGGATAGTATTACTGTACAAAACATAGACATTCGAGGAGCTCAGTACTATTTAGTAATTTATTTTTCTTCTCAGAACAACGCAAGTTAAGGACTAATCAAACAGGCTCTTTTTGCCTCTTCTTTTGTATTACTGACTCCTGTATCATTTCAATCATTCGACAATTTTTTCCAACTTCTTGTACAGTCCATACAAAAAATAAAGCCAGAAAATCTGACATAAACTTCTAATAAACATTTCTGTTTTCTCTTGCTTCTCTGAGTAGTTCTCAGAATGATTTGTTCCAGCAGAGTGTATCTCCTTCACTTACCAATATCATTTGACTTCTCTGTCAAATGAAAGTGAGTGTCCTTAGCCACAAAGTTATGAATGGACTACAGTATATTTTTTATCCAGTACAGTATTGTTAGTTTATTGGGTTAAACAGATAATACTCAGAATAACTGGTTTTGTTAGTAGAACTAGTAGTTAGGTACAGAATTTATTAGTATGTCACACTACTACAGTATTACAATCAGAAAGACATACAAATTCCCCTTACAACTTGTAGAGAAGGGTGACAAGGGACTTCACAGGGAGATCCAGATTGACATAGCTGCCTGACCCGTCGTCCACACTCACTGTCTTCACGGATTCACCGCTGTATATCAAAGAAAGAGTAGAGACGTGAGTAAATGAGGCACTGTGGATGGTGTCGCTTAGTGTTAATAAGTCTTTATCTTAATGCAATCAGTATATTTTCATTTTTTTTCCTACATCTTCCCAAAATTTAATATAACCTAACAGCAGAACAATTAAATACTGCAGTAATCAAGACTCGGCTTTTGTTAATATATTTCAGTGCCATATACCAATATAGTTATTCATTATGGTAATACCTGATTTAAAAACCATGTAGTATGATGATGTACTAAAGTTAAATGGAAGCCATTATCTAGCTTAACAAAAAATACAGTTTTCCTTGACAGAATATATTAAAAATTAATTTCCCTAAGCTAAGAGAAAGCATGGTACAGTGTCAACTTGTCAAGAATAGTAATTAATGAACCATTGCAATATGTCTTTAAGTGTACTGGGGTACCATTAAAAGGTCCAGATGATCAGAGTTACTGTCAAATTACTTATTTCCTTTGCCAGGAGGATATGTGAATGGTTTGGCCTGTTTGTTTGTTAACAGGATTATACAAAGAGTTTTGTGTGGATTCTTAAATTTTTTTACCAGATGTGGACTTCGTGATTGGCAGCAAGTGACTAGATTTTGGGAGAGACATAGATCTGCATTCCAGAATTTTTCAATAGACTATTATTCCTTGGCAGAGATAATGATGATAAGAAGTGGGTGCCTGTGTCTGTAGAGTTTCACCACCTAGCATAGGGAATTTGTGGTCTCAGAATAGTTTGCTTGTTACTGAGTGTAACCAACCTGTCAATGAGCTTACCTGTTGAGGACAATGAGGACACTCTCACTGGAGTCCACACTCTGGAAGGCAACTGTCTGTAGGTCTCCATCAGTTGTGGAGGACTGGATATACTGGTATCCAGGTTGCACAAACTTACTGAAGTGACCCATTGTGTAGAACAGTGGCTCTTTGTAAAATTCATCAGCTGTCTGCAAGTGGGTGGAGCAAGATGCGTATAGTAAAAATTTACATGCTCATCTTGGGGAAACACCATAAGTAAGTGTGGTATGGAATACTGTACACTTAAGTACGGGCAATTGATGTAGTGTACTAACTGATATAATACTGTACAGTATTGGAAAAAGTGAAACTTTAAGCAGCATCAGTACAGTAAAACTACTAGTACTCTATCAAAAAGTACTGTACTGGTTGCTTTTGGCCTACTTTTTGGATAGGATCAAATAGCAAGATGACTGAAACAATTGGTAACCATGTCCCTTAGCAATGTTTTCCTTGTTACTAGCATTTAGGTACAATTCTCATTATTTACATTAACAGTACCTGTACTACATTTATATATGTAAAACAGTATGACTCAATTTTATATTAATAAGCACATAGATGGAGTAGTAAAATATGTATATCAGTCATGCATTGTCTTAAACATACATTAGTGATGACTGATGTGAATAATGTGCACAAATACAGTAAACCTACAGTAGTATAATATTTTTCTCTCAACAAAAATAATGATAGTGTACCTTCAACCAGTCAGTACAAAGTAAAAAATCATAACACACACACACACTTCCTGCTTCCATATACAGTATATTTTCCTCATGTAAGAAGACAAAACAAATTGGGAGAAGACTCACAGCATTGACAATTATGGGGGAGTCAAGCATGTTGTTGGCCCAGTTAGGTCCTCCCATAAGGTCAAGGGCCATGTTCCAGTCCACCCAGCCTCGTGTGTAGTGGTTCAGGTTCTCAATGATGCGGAAGACGTAGTCCTGTGCTCTTTCCCATGACCCTAATTGAACACTATCTGCTCCTCCAACATCCCACCCTGATGAAACATCAATGTCACTTGTGTCAAGAAGGTGGGGAATATAAAATAAGGCAGGAAACAAAGAGTGGGTGTAGAACAGGGGAAATTGGGTGGAAGTGGGTGTGAGGGAACTGGAAACATCCACATACAGTACAGTATTCATTCTGTAGACATCTGTATAGGCAAAATATTAATACCTTTATTACATTCATATCCTGTCCTACATTTGTGTTTGTTTTCTCCAAAAATTCTGTAGTTCATAAATACTTTCATTTTCATATATTTGGCCATTATACAGTAACCACAGTTCTTATCCTCTCCTTACCTTGACAAGCCTCAGTGTGGAGAAGCCACTTGTCAGGAAACAGTTCTTGAGTTTCATCCAACACTTCAGGTCCCACCCACTGGTCTGAGTACCAATGTACTGCTGTCCCATCAACATAGTTGGCACAGTCAGGGTCCTCCAGCATCTGATAAGGTCATATGAAAGATGGTAAGATTCTCTTGAAAATAATAATGCAAGAATCAAATTCACCAGAACACAATAGAGCGGGGGAATGGAAAGTGAAACACAATTTTATGGCTCAAGAAGAAAAGAATTAGCGATACTGATAAAAAAATAGGAAACCACTAATCTTCACAACACAACACCATCTGCTCTCACTGTACCTCTCCATCCATATACTTCTAACCATCCACCACCAAACCACCACATAACTAATCCACACTGACCACACTACTCAACCAGTTCTCACCATACCCTGTAACACAAGCCCTTACCAATATGCTTTCTTTCATATCCTCTCACTCATACACACTCCCCTAAAACTCCTTCCATCTCTTAGCAGCTTTTTCTGATGTCAACATAGCTTTTGAGTAAGACCAACAGTTCAATTTTCTGATGTCTTTACAACCCCTTTGTTGGGTGGGAATGAGAATGAGTACTGTACTCACAACCTTTGGTGATTTACAACTTCAGCCTTAGAAAAACAACTAAACTGGCTACCATTCCTGCCACTCAGACTCACCGGTTGGACATACCACGGCAGAGTGTCACGGTTGAAGTCATCCACCATCAGCATCAATCTGCGCATTCCAGCAGCCTCCAGGGTGGGGCCCAAAGACTGCTTGATCCAATCCCTCATGTCCTCGGCTGTCCAACCACATGTGTTCCAGCCCCAGTTCTATAAAAAAAAGGAAGTTTGTTTTTAGTAATGGATGGAGGTAGACTACCATGGGATATTGTACTGTTTGTTGAAATGGAGTTTCACATAAAACATTGGTGTTTGAAAAATTCTAGACAGATCTCCTGCATGATGCAACTCACCTCATCAAAGCCACTAAGGGGTTCATTTTGAGTAGTAAGGCCCCACATATCTGCCCCAGCTGCCTCATATGCCTCCACAAACCTTGGTAAATATATAAGAAAAGGGTCACAATTGGTTACACATAAATTATGATATTATATATCATAGGATATAAGTTATTCCATTACTATACAGGACATAGTTTACCGATACACAATAATGTAACACAGATTATAAAGGATAGAAATGGTAGAATTGCATTCTATACTGGGGCCAAGGAGACCATGTGACTAAAGAACAAAATGCATCATACTGTATATATATAAAAAAAAAGATGCACAATTAATACAGCTGCATAAATTACAACATGTGCACTGTCAGTTACATTTACTATTGTTATTCCTACCAAGACAAGAAATGGTGATTTATTCTCAATATCACACCAATCATACATCTCAATATCATGCCTTAATATCTCAACATCATGCCTGTATCAACACTCACTTGACAAAATAGTTACTATAGGGTTGCCACATCTCCGGCAGAAGGTACCCTGAGCCGTTGAACATCCCATTGCTCTTCATCCAGGCTGGGGGCGACCACGGTGACCCGAAGAGCAGCAAGGGACCGGGAGACGCTGCCTTGGCCTTCAGGATCAGGGGTATCTAGGGGCACATGGGTAGTGTGAGTTAGAGGTTGATTATTGGTTGAATGTGAGTGAATAAGGGAATGGTGGTGGTTAATGTGTGAATGTGCGGGTGAATAAGGATGAAAGTGTGGGTGACGAAAGGAAAGGTAATGGTTAATGTGTGAATGTGCAAGTGCATACATGAGTGACGGACAATGAGTGATGGGTGTATAATGGCTGGATGTAGTGGATGAATGAGAGGGTTGTGAGTGATGAATATAAGGAATGGGTACATAGTACTATCAAGGTCAAATAAAATTTCTTTCCCGCACACAGGATTTTGAAACGATGGACCAAAGTCATTAACAAGCCACTGTCTAATTAAGGGACCCTGTGATGTTGTCAGAAAATTAGAGGTAAACGAGTCCTTCAAATGCCAAACTATATTGAAAGAGCTGGTTTTGTAGTAAAGTCAGGAGGAATGGGAAGCCATAAGGGTAGAAGCTCACTTTATAATCTGTATCTTCAGGTTCCAGTGCCCAATTGACGAGATCGACGTCACCTTCTACGTCGTCGTAAGAGTAGGGTCTGGTGGAACAGTCACTACCAGCGATGGGGATGCGACACAGGTTATACTTGATACCATCCTCACTGAAGTATGTACTGGTGGTGGAGAAACGAGGGGTGAGTGACTGAGGTAGATGGCATCAGGTAGGGAAGGTAGGAGGAATGAGGCAGGTAGAGAGAGAGAGAGATGATGGTTCAGGATTTGAGGTCAAGAAATTAGCCATGTACTGTAAAATTATTATGTATACTGTATAAGTGAATCCATACACAGGAGCCGAGAACACTCACTTGACGAACTGGTCGACAACAGGTGCGGTCAGAGCGTACACATTAAGGGCGGTGGAGTCGGTGAAGGCTCCTCCAAACCCAATGATGGACTGTCTCGTTTGGGTTCTGTTCAGTGTGATAATCGTCCCTCCTGGATATAGAGAGAGGCGATACAGGAAATGGTTGAAAGAAAGGAAGGGGTATATTGGCAGTTCAGATGACTGCTATCTCCCTGGGCACATAAATACCACTGAGATTATTAAGTGTAGTTTTAGCCTTTCATAAAGTTTCAGACGCACAGAAATATGTGTAAACTTACCAAATTACTGTATAAGGTTGATATGAATTTATGAAACCTACTGACAAGACACATAAAGACATAACACCTATTGAACTGACATTATTGTACTGTATGGAGACTGAATGGTAACTTGATGTTTCATAATCTTTCATCTATACTAATATTTGTGACTGTCATATGTGTGTATGTGTCTATGTCCATTGTAGCTGACCAAACCAGTGGACGAAACTGCACCAAAATTGGACCATAGCAGTAACTTTTCACGAGGAATGTGTTTAAAATGATCCTGTTGACCTCCGAGACCGCCAGAGGCTGCCAACGAGCAAGCCTGCCGGACAGCGGAATTGAAATGTGGGTAGGTGTTACCGTAGAGTGTCTTGCTTTTACAATATATAGAGACCTACAGTATTCTTTGAGTAGTGAATATTGAATGATGTGATGTGAGATTGTAGATACAGTATATTATAAAGAACAGACAAGTACGGTATATATATATGAGAGAAAAATAAAGTTGAACGATCAACACAATTATCAGTTGTTTAGAATTTTACCGGTACAAGGACAATTTAGACGTTAAAATCCAAATGATGTCAGTTATTTTCTTAAGGAGATATTCACGAGGAATATTTTTAGCATGGTCCTGTTAACCTCCGAGGCTGCCAACGAGCAAGCCCGCTGTCAGGCGTTAACAAACATTTATCTTGAATGAAATAAGTCAGATAAAGTTGTAGTTAAGTACTTTCTTTTTCTACTTTGTTTTGAACAATACTGTAAACACAATTTCACAATAATATAAGAATAACAAATACTTTCTCTTAAATGAAAATCAGTTCTTATATCATCACTTCCTAGTGACAGTTTGCAATATACTGTACAGTATTCTGAAAGGGGGGAAAGGGACAAAAGCCATTAACAAGAGGCATCATCTCATGTCTTCTATGTGCTCCATCTGTGTCTCAATCTCTCAGTGTGGCTTATATTGTGATCTAATTACTGTACAGAGATATTCATTCATTGTCACAATCAGCCTAGAATCCTAAGAAAAGAGTGAAAGTGAACCGGTTACCACGTTCATCTTCTTTGTGATCATTATGTCTCGTATCTATCTTTCTTCTTCATTCTTTTGCTTGAAAATAATTAGAAGCTGTTGCATAATTAATTTTGTCTGTGGCCATCCCATTTTAGTCATTACTAAAAAAGCAAACTATCAATTATTTACCCAAGTTATCCCAATGTGTATAAAAATTAGTCCAAGGCTGTACAGAAAGAATAAGCCCGATTCTATATATTAGATACAGTAAAGGAATAAAACACTGCAAATGACCTGTTGGTGCTTGAAAGGCTGGTGATTAAAACTACAGTATTCTAATCAACTGACCTATATTAAGGAAAAAAGATAGAAAAGTGTAATTAGAAGTAAGAAGGAGGAGGAGGATAATTTAATTGCTCTTCTCCTTAGACTTTACCATCAGTAGGTGCCGTTCCCTTATCAGCAGTGTTGACTTGGAACCTTTGTCCTTCCCTGGCTGAGATAACTGAGGTGAACTGTGTGGCATCAGCAGGTGAAGAGATGGGTCCAGGGTTGTCACAATAGGTGGCATTACATACACACACCACGCTGTCATACCCATATTGACGTGGGGCGCAGTCTGTTGGAATGGGGAACACACAGTAAATTATAACTATACAATTAAATTATACATATCAATAGGAGTAGCCTAATGGTGTTTCAGTAATGTAATACAATTATATAATGTATCTTTTATAGAAGGGCACGTCTTGATCTAGTCTCGTTCTACTGCATATACCTGAAAAAGAGAGAGAGAGAGAGAGAGAGAGAAAAGGCAGATGTAGTTTACAGGAATATTAACCCATAATATCTTAAGGGACCCCGTGATAGAGTCAGAAGATTGGAGGTTAGTGAGTCCTTCAAATATTGCCACGAAACACCACCTATGTTGAAGGAGCTAGTTTCTTGGCATAGTCAGGAAGAATCATAGAAGCCACCAAGTCTCAAACATTATCACAAAGTCCTTAAGAGACATGTAATATACTGGATAGGGATTACTCAAATGTTAGGACAATATTGCTATAACTGCACGTATACTTTAACTCCTACCTAACCTTTCCATCAATCCATCATTCTAACCTCAATCTGAATCATTTAACTTTTCTTTCGGACCCTCATTATTTTCTACAATCACATTTTCTTTCCTTCTCTCCCTCTCTTAATTGCTTTCTTTCCTGCCTCTCTTGTTTTGCTTACTTTCCTGTCTCTTGTTTTCCTCCCTTTCTTGCTTACTTTCCTGTCTCTTGTTTTCCTCCCTTTCTTGCTTACTTTCCTGTCTCTCTTGTTTTCCTCCCTTTCTTGCTTACTTTCCTGTCTCTTGTTTTCCTCCCTTTCTTTCCTGCCTATCTTGTTTTCCTCCCTTTCTTGCTTACTTTCCTGTCTCTCTTGTTTTCCTCCCTTTCTTGCTTACTTTCCTGTCTCTTGCTTACTTTCCTGCCTCTCTTAACCTCCTTACCTTGTGCTGCCACCCCCGCCAACAACACCCCCAACACAACAGCTACCAAGGACTTCATTTCTCCACTACCACATCTACCATCACAATCACACCTTTATATATAGTTTAACACACACACACACACACACTGGAGAGACATGCATGTGTGTGACTATACTTAACTCCCACGATATTCATGGTAATCTCTCTCTCTCTCTTTCTCTCTCTCAATGTAGGCTACCGGTTATATCAGCCAGCAATAATTACATTCACATATCCTAACATAGTCATTTTTTGGGGGATACCTTATAACATCACCAATATCAAAATAATGCTATTTCCCAATCAATAAATTTGGCTCTACAGCTTTAGTCCACCACCGTATGTATTGTAGGCCTACACTCTCTCAAAAAACTATCGGCATTAAAACGAATGAACGAAAACGACCATAAACGTAGCATTATGGTACATTGCTTTGAAACCTTACAGATAGTGGTATTCCTGCCGATCAGTTGCCAATTATGCATATTCGTATTGCTTCATGAGTCAGAGAAACTGTAGTGGATGCAAATCGAAACATATTCGCATTTCTTCACCTATTTGCCCCTTTCTAATGCTGAAAACTCAGCTAATCCACACCGCAGTTGCCGAATGGTATATAACGGTACCTTTCTTTTTATTTATTTTCTTTTATTTTTACTTTTTTTATATACCTCTACCTCAGGACAGGAGGCCGTCAGTCGTGGCCTGAGACTGAGGCCCCGAGATTATCGAGTGAAGCTTTGAGGTGTTGGTTTCTTCACATGTTCGTTTATACACGTCACTTTCTGGAGAGGGCAATGTCTGTTTGAGTTACTTTACAAAACCTTATTTAGAAGTATGAGAAGGAAAAGCATAAGCCTACTTGATCCTACCCTATGCTATAACTTCATTATATTTAAGACAAAATACTATAGTTACAGCGAATCTACTCAAAGATTCCTTTTGGGTTAAAATCCGATTTGGTAACTTTATTCTCTGGGTTATCATTCTCATTATATTCAATAATTCAGTAAATTCCCCCTCCCCCAAAACCATCAATCATTAGAATAACATAACATATATCTGTAAAAATGAATTCACAACTCTTACTCCACGACTTGCCTAATGCATGAATTATATATGCTAGAGGATTTCACGTTAGTACAGAAATGAGAGTCAACTCGATCATTGCCAGCAGGAATACCAACCCCACAGTACAGTCATACATGTAGCTTCCATCTTTTCTCAGCAGGATCTAGCCAGCTGCAATGCCGATACTTTTTTGGGAGAGTGTACTTGTCTCGACTTACACAGCCTACACATATCACTCAGAATAATTAATGACGTCGTGTAGAATAATTTATGATGTCATGTAGTACAGTCACCGTCAAAAGTCCTGTATCTTGTGTATGAAAGTGAACCATGAGAGTGAATCTTATGATTAACCAATATTACAGACACCAACAGCTATATTTTTGCATCATTTTCCCAAGGTGTTGCAGGATTATTGACCATGAGAAAGATGCCTTCTGACGGCATCTTATTTACCTCACACCACCCTAGTTAAATCAATGGTCGTATGCAAGAATATCCATTGTGTTGGCGATGGTGTGGTACCGGTATACGATGGCTCTGTAATAGGTCTATAGAATCATCGTACCAGTCCCACGCCATAGTCAATCCCATGAATATTTTTGCATAGGCTATGGCACTTAGTAAGTATTATGAAGAATGGGTCACTCTAGCATTGAGACTACAGTATTATATATATTTTCAGATTATAGGCACATGTTCTGTATTTTAAATGACCAAGAGAATATTAAAATGAATAACACCTGTACTGGATACTGGTTTGGATGAGTTAATTAGTACTAGTAATTTTTTGTCTTCTTTGTATTCTTCTTATAATTAAATCATCATAATAAAATTACTATCATTATATGGGTCCTTGTGCCCAAAGTCTAAAATATGAGAGAGAGAGAGTGTGTGTGTGTGTTCCCAGGTTGAACGCATCACGTGTGAACCAAACCCATCTATAACACTTGTCTCTTCATGTGTTCATCCCGTGCTTTGGTGTACTGTATCATATTAGGAACGGTCATGGTTAGCTGACATTAAGGGTGTGTGTGTGTGTGAATAGGGGGACAGGCTTTCTACACACCCCAAGATTTCCACGTGGACCACCCCATCACATATAGGCGTGGCTAACGTGGCAACAGCGCTTTGCTTGTGTCAGCTTCTGTGCATATACAAGACAATATTTCGAATCGGCAAAGCTTCATCTTCCGTATTCGGGTCGGAGAAAGGGGGAGTCGTCTATTTTAATAATAATGACACGGTTTATAATGTTAGATAAACCCATATATAACAACAGATAATATACAACGTCACGGCTTTATACCAAACCTGATAATGTGTGTGTGTGAGAAGCAAGAGATAGAGAGAGAGAAACGAGATGCTAGAGTGATAGTGTGTGTGTGTACTAAGAGATAGAGAGAGAGAGAGAGACGAGATGCTAGAGTGATAGTGTGTGTGTACTAAGAGAGAGAGAGAGAGAGAGAGAGAGAGAGAGAGAGAAGCTATAGCAGGTTCCTTGTTGTCCGTAATGAGAGATGAAGTAAACTATGTTTGGTGTCCAAGTTTGCAGTCAGGTGTCTACAAAAATGAATATATGTAAATAAATTTTGGGGGATAACACATTACTGATATGTTAATAATTATATTAAAATGGCTGTAATGTTGCATTAGCACATGTGACTCGTCTTCTCTACACCACCACCCCTCCTTCCATCCACCAGGCCGTCTGTCTCCCCCCCCCCTACTCCCCCTTTCTCCGACCCGAATACGGAAGATGAAGCTTTGCCGATTCGAAATATTGTCTTGTATATGCACAGAAGCTCACACAAACGAAGCGCTGTTGCCACGTTAGCCACGCCTAGTGAGGAGGTGGTCCAGGTGGAAATCTTGTAGTGTACAGTCGGCGGCAGAAGTCCTGTCGCCTCATCTGCTTCACCAAGACACGCAGTGTTCATGGACTCGATTAATACGCACTTTTTCTACACCTAATAATTTCGAGTTTATGAACATCGCTTGCCTTGGTGAAGCAAGTGAGGCGACAGGACTTTTGCCGCCGACTGTACATGGGTGTAGGTGGGTAATAAGGGGTATCTACTGCAAATGAGATGAAAAGTAGTAGGTAGGTAGGTATTAAGTGGTGGGCTTGCTCTATCTATAACCATCTACCAATACTACACACTCACCCCTACATGACAAAAAATACCACCAAGATCAACAAACTATACCGTACTGTATCCAACCCTTACCACCACCACCACCACCACCATCATCATCATCCCTTCCTTCTACCCAACAGTGCAGCAATGTCGTGACAAAGCTATACTATATATATATAAAAAAAAAAAATTACGGCTGTGGTGTCCCGCTATTTTGTACAGTGCCGCCACGTTTCCCCAACTTGCGATGTGAAATGGAAGCTATTTATGTACACTCGTGATACGTAACCTCTGACCAGACGAACGGCAGGAGGCACCACACATACCCTGCATTCGAACTCAGCTTCTATATGTGTACTGGGTGGGGAAATGAGCAATACCAGGCGATTCGAAGCTTTCTGCTCATCACTCTCTGGTCAGAAATTATGTATCACGAGTGTACACTGGGTCAAAAAAGTATCGCGCAAGTGGGGTCCGATGGTTCTGTAAATGATCGCTACAGCTCAAGATAAAGAAGCTCGTTTTCAGTAGCCATCGTCTTTGGAGTCAAAATGATTCACGAGGGAAATGCGCGATACTTTTTTGATCGAGTTGTACAAGGCATCACAAATACAATAAATTCAGATATATACAACATCCACTTGTGTATTTAGATGGATTAATCAACAGTAATCTTATTATGCATAAAACATTTATACAGTTACACAGAAACATGGCATAAATATTGTACAGTCGGCGGTAGAAGTCCTGTCACCTCACCTGCTTCACCGAGACATGCAGTGTTCATGGACTCGAGAAATACGCACGTTTTCTACACCTAAAAATCTCGAGTCTACGAACATCGCGTGCCTCGGTGAAGCAAGTGAGGCGACAGGACTATTGCCGCCGACTGTACAGTGTTGCTAAAAGAAATTGTAGTAACTTTTAATGGTATTTAGAATAGTTTTCGGGTGGGTAATAATATCACAGTTATAGATATAACATAATAAGCTGGAAAAAGAAGAAATATGCCATTATTCAAAGTAAAAGAAATAATCAATATAATTTTTTTGAGTGTCGGCAATACTGACATAGCCAGACCCACACCTACTGTACACCCAGACCCCCCAGGTGTTGCTATAATTGTAGAATAAAATTATCACATTTACTGGCTTTTACCCTAATTTCAAGGGTGAGGAATAATCACATTCATAATCTGTAAGCTATTATGTAGAACAAAATAATAGTCATTTGCCAATACCAAAGTAAAAGAAAAAAAAATCACTTCGACACCCAGTTGGTGGCCTTGACACAGGATAGCTTCCTGGCGGTGACCTCTTTTCAGTTTTCACTTTCTTTATGCCCTTTGCACAGACAGCATGGCAAATAGTTCAACCCATTCCTCACATCTACACAGTCAGGCTAAAGAAATTGTCTTCAAATTAACAAATGAAAGCAGTTATCAATAAAAGAGAGAGAGAGAGAGAGAGAGAGAGAACGGTACTGAAAATTTGGCGGCAACACTGTAAAGAGATGAAAGCCACACCACAGCCGTATATTTAGACGAGTTTGACTTATATAATTATCTATACATTACTAAGATTACAGTCTCCCTCCTCCTCTTCCTTCCCACCTTTCTCTCAACCTCAAGTAAAGCCCAAGTCATTCCTTATCTGTCAATTTTTAGAGTTTAGACTGTAGAGAATGACTGAGTAACTATGAATCTACTCACAATATAATAATAATAATAATAATAAGTCCTTCTTTATATATATCAATAATAATAATAATAATAAATATTTTTTTCTAGCATACTTAGATGATGAATGAATAACTATTAATCTGCTGAATAATAATAATAATAATAATAATAATAATAATAATAATAATAACAATAATAATAATAATAATAACAATAATGTCATATTTTTTTCTGGCATACTTTAGAATAATGATGAATGAGTAACTATGACTCTGTTGACCTTATGATTATTATTACGGTATTACACAGGCCCTCAGCTCATCCATGTCTGGGAAATGCATGAGGAGGATACTATTTACCTCACATTATACATTACAGAAGAAGTCTAGTCAACGAATGCTATATATATCTGAATAATATTGATGACGATGAGGAGGAGGGAGGGTCTTCGTTTATGGTTTAGGTAGAAATCTGAAGCAGGTGGTTTTTAGACGACAGCCCACTCAAAGCGTCCATTGGTTCGAGATGTGTGTGGCTTCGTTCGTAATGGTTTGGGTCGGCTGTTGTCAGGGTGGGCTAGAGATTGTGGATTACGAGTGTACAATAAAGTATGGGAAGAGATGGGTGATAACAATGTGTGGAGAGCGGTGACTCCACTAAATATTGTAATGTGTAGTGTCATTATCACACTCTAATGACTATACACACACACACACTAAGTATTTTGTTGCGTCATAATCCACACACACATACATACACACATTGGTAGTGGTAATGGTGATGGTGGTGATAATGGTGACAGTGGTTGACAGAATGATAATGAGAGTGGGTAAAAAGTGGTGATGGTGGTGACAGATGTGATGGTGACTGTAGTGATGATAATAATGGTGATGGTGATGGTGATAGTGCATGGTAATAACGCTGATGGATAAGAGTAACGGTGACAGTGATGGTGAAAGTCGTAAAATGTTATGATTATGGGTTTGGTGTTGTGATGGAGAGGTGTTACTTAATTCATGTATATAGCCTTCACAGGAATTCCCTTGGTCGGTGCTTATATCCTTCAATCCCTCCCATCCTCTCTCTCTGCCTGCCTCCTTCCTTCCCCCCCTCTCTCTCTCTGTCTCCTTCCCTCCCCCCCCTTCTCTCTCTCTCTCTCTCTGTCTCCTTCCCTCCCTCCCTCTCTCTCTCTCTCTGCCTCCTTTCCTCCCTCCCTCTCTCTCTCTCTCTCTGCCTCCTTCCCTCCCTCCCTCCCTCTCTCTCTCTCTCTCTCTCTCTCTCTCTCTCTCTCTCTCTCTCTCTGCCTCCTTCCCTCCTCTCTCTCTCTCTCTGCCTCTTTCCCACCCTCTCTCTCTGTCTGCTTCCTTCCCACCCTCTCTCTGCCTGTCTGCCTCCATCGCTCCCTCTCTCTCTCTCTCTCTCTCTCTCTCTCTCTCTCTCTGCCTCCTTCCCTCCTCTCTCTCTCTCTGCCTCCTTCCCTCCCTCTCTCTCTCTCTCTCTGCCTCCTTCCCTCCCTCCCTCCATCCCTCCCTCTCTCTGCCTCCTTCCCACCCTCTCTCTCTCTGCCTCCTTCCCATCCTCTCTCTGCCTGTCTGCCTCCTTCCCATCCTCTCTCTGCCTCTCTGCCTCCATCCCTCCCTCTCTCCATCTCTGCTTACCTACTTTGACTTTCCATCTTGAGTTAAACACGCGGATTCCTACACATTTCCCTCTAGATCATGCACCTGTTCTATCCTTTCCATCTCTTTCTGTTCTTTGACTGTCTTGGCAGGCTGGATTGTACAGTTGCCAAAAGAGGAATTGCGACAACTAATGATAGAACATTAAATATATTAATGTCCATCTATAGTTGTTTGTAGGGATCATAAGTATGTATTACAGAAGGATATGTATATTTCCTTCTGTTATACATGCTTATAGTCCCTACAAATAGTTGTGGATATTACTATGGTTAAAGTTTCATCAAGATTTGTCGCAATTCCTCTTTTAGCAACCGTACATTTCTCTCTCTCTCTCTCTCTCTCTCTCTCTCTCTCTCACAGGAAAATTAACACACACTGCAGACACTAAATAATTTTACCTCGAGAATTCATTAGACATGTCAACAAAAGTGAGAATTAAGGACTCGTCTTAACAACAAATTAAACCATGAACTTTACACTGATTACATACAACACTCTTTTAGATTCGATGATTGGTGGTTCGAATATTTTCACTGATCGTATAGATAGATATGATAAAATACTACTTGGACTTAGCTGCATGGGTCACACTAAATAAGTCTTGGTCTAATCTATATGTCCCCTGGTCTGGTCCTAGTTTCTTATATTAGAACGGGGTAAAGAACATTGCAGTTAGTTGAGAGAATGTTACATCACACACGAGTCCCTTCTTCCTCCTCTATACCGGCTCTTGACACGTGAAGCGGAAGGAGCAGAAGTGAAGTGGGAAGTGGAAGTGGAAAGGTGTAAAATAATGAGGTGTGTGTGTGTGTGTGTGTGTGTGTGTGATGTGAAGTGTGCGGCAAGGTGGCAAGTACAAGATCATGACGTCACATACACGAGTTATCAGCGAGAGACCAAGAGGCAAGATGATGGATGGATGAATGAATGAATGGACAGATCGATGACCCGGGAGGCAGTTGTGGTTAAATTATTAGTGTGTGTGTGTGTGTGTATATACTGCATATATATATACACATACACACATCAACATCATCATTTCTCTCTCTCTCTCTCTCTCTCTCTCTCTCTCTCTCTCTCTCTCTCTCTCTCTCTCTCTCTCTCTCTCTCTCTCTCGTGTGTGTGTGTGTGTGTGTGTGCCTGTCACCTCCATTGCATCTATTTCTCATCTTCTCTCTAAAACTTTGTGTGTGTTTTTTTTTTTTTCTCGGGTTGTCAGTGCAGGAGTACTTGGCTTGGTGACGGTGTACTGGTGTGTG